>JAJAGP010002281.1:38827-123510 GCA_025084515.1 Ancistrus triradiatus | reverse complement strand
AAAAGTCTTAAGGGATTGTGTTGAACCTAAATTCTTACTCTTCATTCTTACTGTATTCAGAAAGTAACAATTTGTGTTTGTCTAGGATAAACTGCTCCAGGCTAAGGAAGCCCTGAAGGAATACCAATTGGCTGTCCAAAGAGCTGTGGGTTTCCTTCAGCAGATGGATGCCAAACTGCTTATTCCTTCTGCCAGTTTCAAAGATTACAGAGAAGACCTTCACCATACCCGACAGATTATTGCTAGCCTGTCCAAAGGATTCCAGGCTCACATGAGTGAAATACAGGCTCGATTACCACGTGCATGCTTTTCCATCCCTCACACTGAGAAACTCCACATCCAGGTTGTCAGCCATCTTCTTGTGTGGGATATCATGTTGGAAGCCCAGTCTCAGCTCAGACTTGAGGCCCTTCAGAGGTAACCAGGCTCTTCTACCAGCGGCACACATCTACAGTATGTATAATAGATAATGGAAGATGTTGTGTTTTGAAGGTATTTAAGGTAACGTATTTCAGGTTCTCAGTATTAGTCATAAAATGTCTACAAAATGTAATTGCATACTGAACTGAATTGTCCCAGTAGTCACAGGCATTAAAGACAGACCACACTCACACAAACAGCCTACAGTGAGTCAGAGCACTTGTTGAGTTCTCTATTTTTTTCTGGGAACCACTTTCAGGTGCATAATGGACCTGTCCACCCACAGCAATCACCATGATGAAATAAGCCAGCTTCATTGCCACTTTGACTCCAAGCTCTCACTCAGCACAAGTCACAAACCAGCATCTTTAGAAGAATGCCAAGACCAGCTTGAGAAAGTTAAGGTGTGTTATACAGTTTTTATACTACAGAAAATGCACATTCAGGACAGCCTGATGAGACAAATAAATAAAAGCTGCATCATAGTGGTCACGGGCATATTATACATAAGACATTTTGTTTGGATAGAAAGATTTTAATATGTATTTTAGAGGACAACACTCACTTTACTCACCCCCTTTAAAAAAAAAAGACAATTACTGTGCCATTTAACAGGCAACGTCTGTTCACGTGTGGTCTGATAAGATTATTATCCTTATCATTAAGGTTTTTAATCTACTTAACCCATATATGACCTTATCAGATAGATTATAGGTAGGGGGCTCATTACAGAAGTGTCGTTGCAGTGCAAATTTTTCCCATAAGGAATAGACCCCCAGAATACACAATGTATAAGGCATTATATAGAATTAATGGAGTTGTATTGTACACATGCTGCCTGAAAGTGTTCTGGAGGATTAAATTCCTGTTTTCCTTTTGATTGACTGATATAAGTAACCTTTATAGGACCCATGGGGACTTATTTGCATTAAGAATACAGTACTATATATGTAAAAGTAAAGAAAACATGATAAACACAAGGGACATCTTCACTGAGTAAGGGATATTGTGAATCATAAATCATTAATCGAGTTTCGGCTGTTTAAGGTGGTCGAGAACCGAGGTACCACTGTATATAATATGGTGTTCGGTCAATGTCCAGATCGCAGAATGTGCAGTTTCACAGAACGTGTGGAAGTTAGGCGACACATACCTGTATTGTGGTTATATTTAAGTTGTGAAACATAATACGGACAGAAAATCAGAATGTATATTTAATGACAAGATAAGCTAAATTGGCTGTAAGTGGATTCTTTTGAGGCAGTAATATAAATCCAGCTAGGTGCAATATTGGACTTCCATTGGTTCTCTGTGGAGAGTCACTGCTCACTGGAAATAGCTTTAATATCTGCAGGTGCTTCAAGAGGAGCTGGAGAACACGAGGGAGAGGCTGGGGGAGTTGAGGGAGAGCTGTCCGGTTCTGCACTGTAATGTAACTGCTGATCGGACAGTTGAAAGTCTGCAGAGACACTGGGTAATGCTGCAGCGCAGACTAGACGCACTAAAATCCAACTTGACATATGCAGAAACCCAGTGGATGGAAATGACGCTTAGGGTAAGTGAAAGTTCATGCAAATTTTCATGCAAAACTGAGACCTATTATCACTTTCTCTTTTAGGACATGTGCCCATATCTATATTTAGAAACAGTGTAGAAACAATAGAACTGTGTCTACTTTCTGCTATTAGATGAAGAAATCCAGAGAAACTCTTAGTCAGCTTCAACATGGCCTCAATGAGGTGTCCAAAGTGAGGGGATCTCTTGAAAACCTGCAAGGGGTCCTGATGCAAACAGAAGAGATACAAAATAGTCTGGACCAAGAGCACCTCACTCTGGCCTCTCTGCAGCACTGCGAATCACAACTGTTGAGTGTTTCCACCCATGCGGAGCTTAGCTCTCCCACTCAGATGACTCAGGACTTGCAGTCTCTTCAGAGTCACTGCATAAGGTATGAGTATGCACAGTCATATTTTCTTTGTACAGTTTGGAAATTGTAAACAGCACCCACTGGGAAATACAAATCGCAAGTTTGTTTGATAAAAAAAAAAACTGCATTTAGAAAAGGGGGACTGTGCAAGGTGCAAACCAACTCTAGACAGGTTGGCAATTCAATGTAGCACACATTCACACTCACATACTCACACTAGGACAGATTTCCAGACGTCAAGCACATCTTGGAATGTGGGAGGAAACTGCAGTACTCAGAGGAAACCCATGCAGACACGAGAAGAACATGCAAACTTCACACAAGCATTGGTAGGGCTGAGACTCAAACTCGGGGTTTCTGGAGCTGTGCCACCATGCCACCCCTGGACTTAAATAAATAAAAGTAAATATTACTGTTTACATGCTCTTAAATTATATTTCTATAATTATAAGTTGGGTAAACTTTTGATTCTTAGATTTTTTTATTTATATATTTTTTATGTTTATTTAATATATAGATTAGTTTCCTAGTTTATTTCTTTCTTTTTTTATCATTTAAAGGATATTTTAGTTGGTCCTTTTTTATGTAAGTTCCTTTGTAGACAATATTTCTAAAAACAAATAATTTTGTTTCTCTGATTTACATTTGATTAACTACAATCAAAAATATAATCCCTAAACCGACCTAATGTCACTGTCTGTAAATAATGGAGTTTTGAAATAGAACTGGTTTATTGGCTAAAAAGTTGAATTGGGTTTCAGTATCAACATTGCTAAGCTACCACTACTGGGCTCTTGGTAAACGTCTGTGACCCATGACTGCATGGATTGTACTTAAGAATAAGTTGAATTTGAACAGTAAATTTAATCAAACAGTATATTGTACATAATATTAATCCATGGAATTAATGCTGTTTTCTTGTGTCCACAGCCTAAGAGAAGAAAGCAGTGAGGTGAGACGTGGTGTGCTGTCTGAGATCCAGCAGTGGGGTAGATTTAAGGAAGAACTAAAGGCAGTGTGGCAGAGTGTTTCCTCTCTACTCTGTGTTCTGGAGTCCCAGTCAGATCCCACACACATACGGGTCAGTGTTTGTTCTATATTCTGCATGAGTAATGATACCAGATACAGAAAACATTATTGTTATGGCATGAAATAAAACACCCTTATTCAGAGAGACTTGCGACTGATACAATTTTATAATCCAATCAATTGTGGCTTAAGGGCCTTGCTGAAAGATTCAACAGTTGCAGCTTGCCTGGGGTGGGATTTGAACCCTGGATCTTCTGGTCTACAGTCCAGTATCTTAACTATTATATTATATCATTATTAAGATTTCTGGCTCTCACAGACCTGTAACTTCTTCTTTAAGAAGCTCTTCTGTCCTCCACTCATTA
Organism: Ancistrus triradiatus; assembly: GCA_025084515.1. Classification (NCBI taxonomy): domain Eukaryota; kingdom Metazoa; phylum Chordata; class Actinopteri; order Siluriformes; family Loricariidae; genus Ancistrus; species Ancistrus triradiatus. The sequence continues at coordinate 119,769 of JAJAGP010002281.1, read as the reverse complement.
CCTGTATTAATGGCACCTGTTTGACCTCGTTATCTGTATAAAAGACACCTGTCCACTGCCTCAAACAGTCAGACTCCAAACTCAACCATGGCCAAGACCAAAGACCAACCGAAGGACACCAGCAAGAAAATTGGGGAGCAATTGTAAGAAAATGGAAGACATACAAGACCATTGATAATCTCCCTTGAGACCTGCACCAGGCTGGGAAGAGTGAATCTACAATAGGCAAGCAGGTTGGTGTGAATAAATCAACTGTGGGAGCAACTGTAAGACATACAAGACCATTGATGATCTTCCTCAATCTGGGGCTGCACGCAAGATCTCATCCTGTCAAAATGATCATGAGAACGTTGAGCAAAAATCCCAGAACTACACGAGAGGGATCTGATGAATGACCTGCAGAGAGCTGGGACCAAAGTAACAAAGGCTACCATCAGTAACACACGATGCCAAGAGAGACTCAGATCCTGCAGTGTCAATTGTGCCCCCCTGCTTAAGCCAGTACATGTCCAGGCCTGAAGCATATGGATGATCCAGCAGAGGATTGGGAGAATATTATGTGGTCAGATGAAACCAAAATAGAACTTTTTTGTAAAAACTAAACTCGTCGTGTTTGGAGAAAGAAGAATGCTGAGTTGCATCCCAAGAACACCATACCTGCTCAGTATCAGTATCAACATTGCTAAGCTTCCACTACTGGGCTCTTGGTAAAAGTATCATTATTAAAATGATGAATTATATAGCCACTACAACCCTAGGTTAACAAGGTTAACACTGATAAAAACAATCCTGTTTTGAACAAATTGAACGAATGCTTTAATTATTTTATGGATTTGTTACACTTCAGATTTCTTAAATGAGGCTGAATGGTTGGTATGAGCATTGTCACAGGAGCCAGCTTATTATGGCCATAGAATAGTATATTTTATTGATCTGATTTATATGGACTTATTTATATTAATGGGTGGAATGTATAATGAGGTTATTTGTTTTTATATTAAACAAAAAAATCAATCATTACACTTGATGCTCTTATAGAGAATAACTTACCATTGGGCAGAGCATTTGAAAGCTAAGCACCTTGTTTAAGCGGTCCAAGAGTGGCACCTTGGCAGAGCTGTGATGATTAGTGTTAGTCCAGAGCCTTTACCACTAACATCAGTTAAAGAGAACACAGGTGTAAGGAACTACCTGTTCATGTTACATGAACGTTATACTGTACCACTTCTGTATCAGTTGACATGCACTTCATGCATTTTGGCTCCATTCTTGGTAGGAGGTACGAGTAGAATTGGAGTCTCAGAATGCCAGGCTGCAGGAGATCATGAGCAGAATGAGAAGAAAGAGTACCGACACACCTCAGGAGGTTCAGATTGTACTCGAGCAAGTTAGCAAGTTGACTCTCTCCCTGACAGAAGTCAAGGAGAGGTTATGAACCCAAAGCATTCATTGTTATTTTTTATGATCAGAGTTGCAAGTGTTGGGTTAAGCGTGTTAGATAGCTGTAGCAAAATTAGTGGGGCATTCTAGTTAAGTGATACTTTTTGGTGATGTTTTTGCAAATTAACATTAGAATTTGCACTTATAATATTCATTCATTCATTTTAATACTCCCTTAAACTAATTCAGCTTTTGCACTGGGCCAGGAAACAACACTAGACAGGGTGCCAGTCCTTCACAGGGCACATTCACACTCACTGGAGCACATGATGTCTACTGACCTAACACATGTCTTTGGAGTGTAGGAGGAACCTGATGGAAACCCACACATACACGGGGAGAACATGCAAACTCGGGTCACTGGCTTAAGCGCTAACTACAGCACCACTGAGTCACTGTATTGCAACCAAAGCAGGGCCATAGGGGTGGTTCTGGACCCTAACCCAGAATTCACTTTTACACAGGCAGAGGTGCACCCTGGACAGAGTGCCAGGCCATTGCAGAGTTCTGCAAATGCACCACCCAGTATTCAAACCCAGGTCCTCATGAATTGCCATTTCCAGCAGCAGACTCTTACCACTATGCCACAGGGGCTGCTCTTATATTCAGTTTTTAAAAAATCCAAGCTAGGGTTACTTTTTTCTCTTTTTTTCCCCCATTGCAATGATATGTATATGGAGGTGACTTGAGTTGTATCTTAGTAGATAATTATGGTCAAATATGAATTTTGTAGTTAGAAAGGTTGTCAGGTTGTCTTTCTTTATATAGTCATGGGTGTTGTTTTTATTTGTAAATGTTTTTTATTTTATTTCTTTAGGTGGGACAGTGCATGGAGAGAATGGGTTCTCTCAATAAAATGACTGAACATGTGGACAAAGTGACTGTGGGCTTGAATTACATACAGACTTTGCTGCAGCAGAGGAGTCCCACTCTACAAGAAGCTGAGAACATTCTCAAGGTGTGGTTGTATTTTTAATATACAGTTTAGAAGACCCACACAGCTCCCCCACAGATCAGGGTACTATTTGGGTGAGGGTTTGATTCTCAGCACTGCAGTGACACTGAGGTGGTGGTGTTTTAATGTGTTGCTCTGATATGAATGGATCAGACGCCGCAGTGCTGCTGAAGTTTTAAACCACCTCAGTGTCACTGCTGGGTTGAAAATAGTGCACCAGCCAAAAATATCCAGCCACCAGCATCCTGTAGGCAGCGTCCTATGAGTACTGATGAAGGACTAGAGGATGACTAACACAAACTGTACACCAACAGGTACGCTACTGTCCAGTGGAGCAATAGGGTGAATATCTCTAATAAAGTGGAAAGTGAGCGAACAGTGTTTTAAAACTCCAGCAGCACTGTGGTGTCTGATCCAATCGTACCGGCTCAACACACACTGACACACCACCACCACCACATCAGTGTCACTGCAGTGCTGAGAATGATCCACCGCCCAAATAGTACCTGACGTGTGTTGGTCCTGTGGGAGTCCTAACCATTAAAAAACAGCTCCAAGGAGGCTAAAAAAGTATGTAGAGAAACAGATGGACTACAGTCTGTAATTGTAGAACTACAAAGTGCAGTGACCACTAAAATGTAAATAAAGAATAAGCCGAATATAAATCGACAAAATATAGAATGCCTAAGACTTGCACAGTACTGGTGCCAGTGAACAGAGGGCTGGACTTTACAGTATATGGCATCCATAACGTTGGCTGGACTTAAATGCAGTCCCCTGAGCTCTAACACAACTTCGTAACTGAAAGACTTGACCTCACCAGAGGTGGGATACAAGCACAGGTTACCATTGCCGAGCTTCTCTGGTTGGTATCCTACCTCTGGCAAGGTGAGATTTTTCAGTTATGGAGTTGTGTTTCACTTTCTGGCACAATTGTAAAGTCCAGGAGATTCCCCAGTGGAATGTATAGTCCAGCAGTCTAAGTTTCCTGGCGCCTAGCACACATGAAGTTTAAGCTGTGCTCCATAAGGTGTTAGCTCGCTAGCAGATCACCTCCCATTTCATCAGGGACAGGATACTAAATCTCAGAGCCGAGTACCCAAAATTGGGTACTCTCCTTACAACCTACCTAAGCCAGTTCATGGAAATCTTAGAAACGCACCCAAATTACCAAACCATCTACACTGACGGGTCCAAAGCAGAACTCCACGAAGGAGCAGCAATGTACACAACTGAGTACCAACAAAGCATACGTCTCCCCCAACACAACCCCATCTTCACAGCGGAAGCCCATGCCATTCTCCTAGCCATGAAGTACATCCAAATAACCCCGTGCAAGTATTTCCTAATATACACGGACTCTAAATCTTGCTTACAAACACTGATATCTCTAGAAAAGCAACACCCCATCATCGTAGAGCGGGAAGTCTACTTCACATATTCCTGGGTCCACAGTCATTGTAACATAATGGGTAACGAGAAAGCAGACAACCTAGCCAAAAAATCTGCTGGCAAAGAAATCTCCTGTTGCTATATCCACCCACGGGTGCCCTCTACAGAGTCAGAACACTTTGCCAAAACACATGGCAGGAGCAATGGAGCCAATGCATGTCGAACAAGCTACATGAAATCAAACCAAGGCTTGAGAGGATTCCTACGTATTAACCAATAAAAAGACGAGACCAATCAGCACTAACAAGATGTCGCATAGGCTATTCAGCCCAAACATACCCCCACCTCCTCCATGGGGAAGATGCACCGTTCTGTCAGACCTGCCTTTCACAACTAACAATAAAACCTCTCTTAATAGACTGCCCCTCAACGAACGACACTAGGAAAAAATACTATAAAGACGATAATATGAAAGATCTGTTTGAACGAAACCCCTCGGGAAAGATTCTGAGCTTTTTGGATTATCTAAAGGTCAAAGATAAAATATAATGCAATATCTGATAAATCCTTTTTGTTAGTAACAGAAATGTTTCGAACCTATGCAATGTCATGTACATAGCCTGTTTTGAGCTGGAATGGCAATAAACCCAAACAAACAACTAAGTCGGGGGTTGGATCTGGGGCTGTGTTTGTCATGTGTCCAAACTAGGGCACCCTCCACCCTCTCTATGCTTACTATATGTAGTGCTATTGTAATGGGGGAAAAAATTATTTAGGGTCAAGTAGGAGCTTGCAATGAAATCAAATGTGATCAAATCTATTCTTTATTTGACATCCCTGATTGTTATATGAGCATGCCATTATGTGAGGTCAACCAAATGCTACTGTATTTGAATGTGTGAACATATATTGCTGTATCATTACGTGTACAGCGTGTCTGGGATGAGTTGGAGCAGTGGCACTCGCGGATAGCTGAGCTGGAAGTGGAGGTTCTGGAACTTGCTGAGGAACAGCCTGAGAAAGCTCACATCCTCATGGATGAACTCACCAAACCTCTGCAGTTGTACCAGGCTGTAGCTAAACAGGCTGAGCAGAGGACTGCCTTCATGAGTAGAGTGAGTTCAGCCACATCATCCTCCCCTTACTTCAGCATTCATCACTCAGCGCATGAATAATGGCTCTTGTTATGTTTTAATAATGCATCGCGTGTTTATTCTGGTACATTTAGATCCCTGCATATCTCCAGGAGCATGAGGACGTTCTCCGTAGCTCTAACCGCTGGCTGGCTGAGACTCAGTCCTGGCTGGACACTCCTCAAATCTACACCACTGCCAAGTGTCTGCATAGCCATGCCAACTACTTACAGGTCAGACAACAGGGACAGTTCCACCACCTGCTGGTTAAACTATTTTGAAGCACTTGCAGTTAATAAAGAATGTTTTATACACCGATCAGCCATAAACAATAAATCTGCTGACAGATTAACTGAATGACACTGATAATGTGATGCTCTTGGCAATGTTCAGTTGGGAAAGGTTGGGTTCTGCCATTTGTGAGAATGTTACTATGTACCACCTACCTAATCACTGATGCAGACCAAGTGTTCCCCTTCATGCCAACTGTATTCCGTAATGCCAGTGGCATCTTTCAACAGGATAATGTGCCCTGCCACACTGAAAATATTCTTTAGTATTGGTTTGAGGAACACGACAAACAGTTTAAGGTGTTGACTTGTTTGTCCAGCACATCCCACAGATGCTCAGTCAATGTCAAATTTGAGATCTGGGGAATTTGGCAGCCAAGTCAACACCTTAAACTGTTTGTCGTGTTCCTCAAACCGATACTGAACAATATTTTCAGTGTGGCAGGGCACATTATCCTGCTGAAAGATGCCGATGGCATTACGGAATACAGTCTGGTCCATGGAATCTCCACCTCATGACTTACAGGACTTGTAGAGCTCTTGTAGAGTCTCAATAGGTCAGAGCATTGGTGGCACAAGGTGGATCTTATTATAATATTAAGCAGGCAGTTCTAATGCTATGACTAATTGTCTCATATTGAGCTTAAAAGAGGAATACATGCATAAAAAACATTTGCATGTTCTCTATCCACCTTGTCTAAAGACAGTTTATGAATTCTGCCAGTAATAATTACAGTATGCTGCTCTACAGTCCAGAGTATACCTCTGCCCAAAATGAATTCTGGGATGTTATTCGACCCTGACTAGGATAAGCGGGGGTGGAATGGGGTGCCACGCTTTACGTATATAACAAGACTTTAAATAAAGCAGCTATTACGTTCTAGCACTATTCCTTTTTGTATGGACTGGAATGCTTAGAGAGGTGTTTTCATACCATTGTATTACCATTTTTTGGCCTGAATTACCATTGGTCAGTTCTGGCAGGAGTCTGAGAAGGTATTTGGTTTGCAGATTATCCTGGATGAGTTGAAAGGGATGCAAGATTCACTGGACGCCCTTTGGCCTACACTGCAGGAAATCTCAGCTGTGTGTGACACCAGCGCTCAAGAGCAGAACCTTTCACAGATCAGCACCCGTATCAACAAAATGCAGCGCCGTGCTTTGGAGCCACTTGGCCTGCTCCAACATGCAGCAGCGGTAATCACCAAATTCACTCTGGCTGTTTCGTAAGGATCAGAATAAAATATAGAATTTAGTCAGCCACTGATTGTGCAAGTTCCCCTACTTAGAACGATGAGAGAGGTCTGTAATTTTCATCATAGATACACTTCAACTATGAGAGACAAAATGAGAAAAAAATCCAGGAAATAACATTGCAGGATTTTTTAAGAATTTAATTGTAAATTTATGGTGGAAAATAAGTATTTGGTTAATAACAAAACTTGTAACATAACCTTGTTGGCAATGACAGAGGGCAAACGTTTCCTGTAAGTCTTCACCAGGTTGGCACACACTGTAGCTGGTATTTTGGCCCATTCCTCCATGCAGATCTCCTCTAGAGCAGTGATGTTTTGGGGCAACACAGACTTTCAACTCCCTCCACAAATTTTCTATGGGGTTGATGTCTGGAGACTGGCTAGGCCACTCCAGGACCTTGGAATGCTTTTTACGGAGCCACCCCTTTGTTGCCCGAGCGGTGTGTTTGGGATCATTGTCATGCTGGATGACCCAACCACGTTCCATCTTCAGTGTTCTCACTGATGGAAGGAGGTTTTGGTTTAAAATAGTAGGTATGATGTTCTTGGGATGTAACTCAGCATTCTTTTTCCTCCAAACACGAGTTGAGTTTTTACCAAAAAGTTCTATTTTGGTTTCATCTGACCACATGATATTCTCCCAATCCTCTTCTGGATTATCCATATGCTCTCATAGTTGAAGTGGACCTATGCTGAAAATTACAGACCTCTCTCATCTTTCTAAGTAGAAAAACTTGCACAATCAGTGGCTGACTAAATACTTTTTTGCCCCACTGTGTGTGGTGATGTGGAATTTTACAAAATTTTGTAAATACCGTACATCCATTTGTGCTTGTAGAACACGACAATCCAATTTCATGGGCATTAATAGAGAGATGGTCAGCCTATGCTGTGACAACAGCCTCCAAAAACATCTAGGAGGGCTTTCCATTACACTTTGTAGCCTGACATAGGTAATTGTGTGTGGATTGCAGTTGCCATTGAATAAGGTATTCGATTTGAAACTGTTCAGAACTTCCCATTTTATACCTACAGTAAAAGGCTTAACATAAAAATGACTAATTCCCCATTGGACCACATGTTAATCATTTCAGCAGTAGAGAATACTTATGACCAGTGGTAGCTGAAAGAAGTTTGGTGTTCTTAGGTCAATGCTTTAGTGCATTAAGCCACATATCCTTTTTACTTATAATAGGTTTAAATAGGAAGAAAAAAGCTGAATGTAATATACATTATTCTTACTTTAAATTATACTTTATACTTAAACATTTGGCATATTTTGTTTCACCATTTTGGAATTGAAACTTGGAATCGATGAGCACAATCCTAATCGGACTTGACAAAATGCAAATGATACACAACTTTATGCATTACTGCTAAGAGGTAAGTTACTCACTCATAGATATCTTTGTAGTTGAGTGATTCAGCTCTAGCAGTTTGGCAGTTTACTGATGGTGTTCGTCTTTGATGTGTTATTGATTTTATGCACCTGTGAACAATGGGTGTTAGTTAATTTTTTTGTAATGCCTTTGCCTGTGTAGGAGATGGATGCCATCGAATCAGAAGTGAAGACAATGAAGAGGAATGTGGAAAAAATCAGAAGCATCTTATCTACCATTGACACACAGGACATACCCCCTGAAGAACATCTTCAAAACAGACAGGCAAATCCACAGACATCCACATCCAGCTTTATGTCAGCTGCTACAAAATAATGCCGTCTGTTTTACTTCCTAGTGTTGATACGGTGGCCATGTGGTTAGCACAGTTGCTTCGTAGTTCTTAGATCCCGGTTTGATCCCGACCCCAGACTCTGCCTGTGTGGAGTTGGCACACACTGTGTGGAGTCCCCATGTCTGTGTGGGCTTACTCCGGGTTTCCCACATAATAAAGACATGCATTAGGTTGACTGGTCACTGTAAATGAGCCCATGACTAGTGTGTTGATATAACCTTGTGTCTGTTGTGAATACAGCAAATGATGCTGATATGAGGTCCAATAAAACTAATAAATAAACAAACCTTGATAACAGCATTTAGTTCTCCATATTGACACCTTATGAAGTTCTGTGTTACCATTTAACTGGATAATATGGCAGTGGAGGATTGACTGAAAGTGATAACAGAAAATAGAAATCATGCTTCATGTTAAACACTTTTCTAATGTAATATGTCACAGTGGGTGGTACAGAGCAAGTTCATCAAAATACCGATTAGAAGTGGTACAAATTTTTTTACCATTTCATACCATTTCAGTACAGTTATCCTAGACCTCCATTCCTTTGGCTTTGAAAAATCATTATCTCAATCAGGGCGTTTCTCTATTCAGCCCATCATCTTATAATGACATCCTTTCTCATCCTTTCTTTTCCATGCCTGGCATTTTGCAGGTAATCCTGGAAAACCTTCAGGTCATGGAGAGGACATTAGCTGAAATTGAGAGGTGCAGACATAGTCTGGGACTGCCAGCAGGAGCAGAAATCAGTCTCTCAGCCTTCCACAGCGCTGAGCAACTCCAGCCTCAAATCCGTGAACTTCAGCAGCTCACTGAAGAACAGAATGCTGCTGTCAGGGTCTGTATCACGATATGTGCATTGTATATTGTCATATGTTATTCAACTGGCTTGCTGTAATCACTTTTAGACTTAAAACCCCCAAAATGATTGGTTTTCATTACCTATAGTGGTCCGGCTTTTCATTATTCATACTTTGTAACAGTAATTTAGTGAGCTGCTAAAGGAGAGTTCTGTTACATGAAATTCATAGCATATCTTGCATATAGTGGATTGGTGGAACATGAAATTGTTTATACATGAGGACATTACAGGATTCAGAATGTTGTCCTCTTCTGAAATGCTTCTCTTCATCACATCATTTGACTTCAGGCTCTTTTGGTTTCATGTCCTATTCTCTGCTATAGGAGTGGAAGTTCATTAATTCAAGTTCAAGAATCTCATTAATATTATAGCCATCCAAGTAGAAGATCCTTGCTCACTGAGCCACTTTTGCAGTCATAACACTGATTACAGTGTTTTAGCATTAATGCCCTGACATTTTGTCATTCACACAGCAGGCTTAACAGAGTAATTTATCAGGTTTCATGCAAGAATGACCTGTCACAATCGATATGGTGGATAATAAATCCCACATACAATTGAAGTGTTGTGGGACTCTTGAGTTTGGTTATCAGCTGCATCTTCTCTCTGCTTAGACCCTGTGCTTTCTGTGTTTTCATGCATCTTGTATCTGGATTTTATCAGGATAAAATTTTAAATACATGCATCTCCAGTCAACCTGACAGAAATCTTGTTGCTGTATCTAGTTGTACATCAGATGTCGCAATTTTTAGATGATCACTTAAATATTCTGTAAACTAAGAGCAAGGCAAGGAGTTTTTTTATTTATTTATTTAAAAGCAGACGGTGTTAAGGCTCACCAGGTGGCTGGATGGCAAAAGGATGGTGAACGGTCCAGCTACAGGGGCTAAGGAGATTATGGGTGTGCTTTTATGGGAGTATGAGCACATCACAAAATACACTGCTCAAAAAAAATAAAGGGAACACTCAAATAACACATCCTAGATCTGAATGAATGAAGTATTCTCATTGAATACTTTGTTCTGTACAAAGTTGAATGTGCTGACAACAAAATCACACAAAAATCATCAATGTAAATCAAATGTATTAACCAGTGGAGGCCTGGATTTGGAGTCACACACAAAATTAAAGTGGAAAAACACACTACAGGCTGATCCAAGTCAAAGTGAGACTCAGTATTGTGTGTGGCCTCCACGTGCCTGTATGACCTCCCTACAACACCTGGGCATGCTCCTGATGAGGTGGCGGATGGTCTCCTGAGGGATCTCCTCCCAGACCTGGACTAAAGCATCTGCCAACTCCTGGACAGTCTGTGGTGCAACGTGACGTTGGTGGATGGAGCGAGACATGATGTCCCAGATGTGCTCAATTTGGATTCAGGTCTGGGGAACGGGCGGGCCAGTCCATAGCTTCAATGCCTTCATCTTGCAGGAACTGCTGACACACACTCCAGCCACATTTGAGCTAGCATTGTCCTGCATTAGGAGGAACCCAGGGCCACCGCACCAGCAATATGGTCTCACAAGGGGTCTGAGGATCTCATCTCGTGGCCTAATGGCAGTCAAGCTACCTTCGAGCACATGAGGGCTGTGCGACCCTTCAAAGAAATGCCACCCCCCACACCCATTACTGACCCACTGCCAAACCGGTCATGGCTGAGGATGTTGCAGGCAGCAGATTGCTCTCCATGGCATCTCCAGACTCTGTCACGTCTGTCACGTGCTCAGTGTGAACTTGCTTTCATCTGTGAAGAGCACAGGGCGGCAGTGGCGGAATTTGGCCAATCCTGGTGTTCTCTGGCAAATGCCAAGCGTCCTGCATGATGTTGGGCTTGTGAGCACAACCCCCATCTGTGGAAGTCAGGCCCTCATACTATCCTCATGGAGTCAGCTTCTACAAACCGTTTGTACAGACACATGCACATTTGTGGCCTGCTGGAGGTCATTTGCATGGCTCTGGCAGTGCTCTCTCCTGTTCCTCCTTGCACAAAGGCGAGGTAGCGGTCCTGCTGCTGGGTTGTTGCCCTCCTACGGCCTCCTTCACGTCTGCTGGGTGTACTGGCCTGTCTCCTGGTAGCGCCTCCAGCCTCTGGACACTACGCTGACAGACACAGTAAACCTTCTTGCCACAGCTCGCATTGATGTGCCATCATGGATGAGCTGCAGTACCACCTCGAGCCACTTTGTGTGGGTTGTAGAGTCCGTCTCATGCTACCACGAGTGTTGAAAGCATCACCAACATTCAAAAAGTGACCAAAACATCAGCCAGAAAGATAGGTACTGAGAAATGGTCTGTGGTCCCCACCTGCAGAACCACTCCTTTATTGAGTGTGTCTTGCTAATTGCCAATAATTTCCACCTGTTGTCCATTCCATTTGCACAACAGTGTGTGAAATTGATTGTCAATCAGTGTTGCTTCCTAAGTGGACAGTTTGATTTCACAGAAGTTTGATTTACTTGGAGTTATATTGTGTTGTTTAAGTGTTCCCTTTATTTTTTTTGAGCAGTGTATATATGGGAATGAAGTGCGTGTGGCTGTGAATATACTACACAAAACAATAGGAAGCGCGGCGAAATATAAAGTGTAGGAGTGTCGTTGTACAGGAAGTAATCAATAAAAGAATTTATCCGCTTTTCTAAAGAGCTAATAAGCATGATCTGAGGTGGGGATTAAACCTGGATCGCTCAAGTACCTGATGAACACTTTATCACTGAGAAAGCGAGAAGGTTTGGTGAGACGAGGAAGTGAGTGGATTTTAAACGCCAAACTAAGGAGCTGTTCAGAAATGGACTCAAACAAAGGCGAGATTCTGAAAACACGCTGGGTTTATCGGTGTACTGAAATGCTACTAAAAATGCAGACCATGCAGCATTGCGAGTGAGAAAAGGGCGAAAACACGAGTTCACTGGTTCCGGTTGTAAACGCCTGAGTCGATACCAGTGAACGATTCATGAATAGTGAATCAGAGTTGAGGCTCTCAGAAGTGGCGAGCCGGTGCTTTAATAACGAAAGAATAAAGGCTGCCAATGATTCAGCACTTCAAAGGAGCGAACGGGGGAAAAAACAAGCTTTCACTCGTGCTCACGAATTCTAAGTAGATACAAAAATGCTAATAACGATCAGACATCGCGCCATAGAGAACTCGGAAGTGATGCACATGCACTGAGAACAGTCGCTGGAGTACTGAGTTGATACCATACACGTTACGTGAATCGAAGCCGGGGCTCACGAAACTAAACTAGCATGGCAAAAATAAAGAGCCAGTCGCACCGGAATCTGATCCTAACACCTGTTTTCATCATGCCAGATGCGCTACCATCAACTCCTCTACAAAGATAGATAGATAGATACTTTATTGATCTCAGAGGGAAATTCAAGGCATCCAGTAGCAATTCCAACAATGAAATATATAAATTAAAAATATATATATAAATATATAAATATAAATATATATATAAATATATATAAATAAAAATAAACAGAATAAGTAATTAACAAACGTAATGGCAATAGTACAGTGGGGTGCATATCCACAGTAATATACTGTGCAAAGAAATACACAGTGCAAAATGCGATAAAAAATAATAATAAAACATTTACATCCAAATAATAATACTATTTACATCCAAAAACTAAAAATTAAAAAATTGTACACTATACATGTATAGACTGTAAAAGGCTTAGTGTAATAATAGCAGCACCGACATTGGTGTATATGCATGGTTAAACAGTAAGGTTATATATAACAGTTATACAGACAAATCATGAAATGAGTATATGAAACAGTCTGAAGGAAGTAAGGCTACAATTTTTCCTAAATACCTCGTGCCGGAGCGCTACAAAAATACCAATGGCTATGCTAAGGGTGCGATGAGAGACACTGCTCTAGCTTTGCAAATTATTTATGAAAATTAGGACGTTTATTGCGATCACCAGTTCTGCGTGTCCTCTATTATAGTTTCTCCATCCAGGCAGGGATGGACATCATGGATGGCTTAGCCTTATCTGGATACAATCCTAATGCTCAAGAAGCATGAAATGACCTAGTCTATGGGATGCCTTAAACACAGTTTTGACTGAGTGATCAATCATAGGGATCAAAAGAGAGAGACTTAAAAAACAGTAAACTGTTTTTGCAGGTAAGCCAATAAATGCTACCTGCTATGGACAATAATGTCTATCAGTTATTAATTCCAAATTAGCGCATTGTTATAAGCTCCACAGCTTCCAAAATGTTACTTAGATTCAAGTTCCATAATGAACTTTCGTGTTGTCTCTCTTCAGTCTGATGTTTCAAACCATGTAATATAGTGAACTTTTAATTCACACATGAACCAACACCAAGGTACCTGGCAATTGTATTCGGTCCCAAAACTGGGTAAATTGCGTTGCTAATTCACTCTTCATTTAGCTCAGGGGATTGTTCTCGTTTTAATACCTAGCCTGGTAATTGGAAATTTCCTGGTGAAAGCGCAGGTGTGAAAATGAAAATGGGTTTAGATAGCATGGAAGCTGACTCTGATCTAACTGGGAGAAAAAAACTGAATCCAAACAACACATCCATGAAAAACTAATTAAACAATGTCACAAATATTTGTGACAATAATTAAACAATTCATCTGTAAACAGCTTGCTAATCGCTTCATACCATCAGTGTTTCCAGCCTTTCTCCCTTTCCTCTGAGCTTTGTCGAGTTCATGAGCGGATTTAATGTTTTGTTGACCTTTTCCAATAGGTCACACAGCTTTGGGAATTTGTATCAGTCCAAGTTAAATCAAGAAAGTTGAGATAAAAGGCGAGGTGTTCAAAATCACATGAAATGTGTGTGTGTATAGTAAATACATATTTTATGCTGCCCGACTGAATACTGTCAATATACTGTTAATCACTGAAGGTCAGAAAGTTATAATGAAGCTCTGAAAGGTATCTGTTGAAGCTAGCACAGACATTTATATAACTGTATACGTATGTTTCTTACAGTATTTATAGCCCTTTTACAGTGAGACTCTTATCTTACATGAAAGCAGTTTGAAAAGCATTGAACTTCAGAGCTCATCCTAGGAGTTTAAATCACGTTTTTGGCCCAGTAATGTGGGAGTGATTAAAGAGATGCAACGGAGCACATTCCTCAAGCAGCAAATGATAATTACAAAATTGCCATGAAATTGGATACATAAGCTTATCAATCAGATGTAAACAGTGATGGGAAGCATTGGGACCTAAACTGAGCCAACATACAGAATGTCTAGACTTGTATATTAATAATTGAAGCCTTGGAGGTCTTGTATCACCACCAAACATAATAACCACTGACTTTTGTTTGGCAAAGTTGGGTAACGATATATCATCTGATGAAAGCACATAAAATGTCTTAAATCGTATTGACCTCTTGATTCTCTCCGAGTCTTTCATGTCGTGGGAATAGGAGGAAGAGATGGCTCCCTTAGGCTCAGAGCGAATGAGGAGGATCTGTGGGAAAAAAATGATTAAATAAGATTTTTGTCGGACCCACGGGCCCGCGCGCTGGTTTTAATTTCTGACACACACATGAGCCAAAACATTATGACTATCCGGTCCACAGTTTACATTTTATGTCATCTAGCAGACGCCCTAATCCAGAGCGACTTACAATTGATACAACTGTTACAATTAAGGGAATACCCTTGACAATTCAGGGCAACTGTGGGGTTAAGGGCCTTGCTCATGGACCCAACAGTGGCAGCTTAGCAAAGGTGGGATTTGAGCCTTTGACCTTCTGATCTATAGTCCAGTACCTTAATCGCTTAGGCCCCAGTTTCTGTGGGTGGCAAAGTGTCCAAATTCCACATGCTTGCACCCAGGGTTTCCCAGCAAAACACTGCCCAGAGCATTACACTCCCTTCACTGGCTTGTTTTTACAAGGTTACCTTGGCATCATCACTTCTCCAGGTACATATATGGTGCAAATGTTCTCGGCCATTCACCTGACGAGAAAGAAATTGCTCCAGTTTCCACCCCTGCATGCCATTGTAGGTGCTTTTGAGTGTGGACTGGGGTTGTCTCTGCTCAGGCCCACTAATAGTAGGGTACTTATCACTGCTGACCAGGAGCATGTCATAACTCTTGCTGTTTCAGAGATGCTCTGATCCAGTCATCTGGTCATAATGAGTTTGCCATTGTCAAAGTGACTTAGATTTTTGTCTGCCCAAGTCTCCCACATCCAACGTGATGCACTACAAGAACAGATTGTTTACTTATGGTTTATTATACCACAGTTAGTTCCGATTCCTGCAATCTGATTGGCTGAGAGATGCTCTAGGAATGCCAATACTGCAGGATAATGGTACTCTGCCCAAAGCTCTTCAGTATTACTCCAACACGTACACATGTAACCTAGCAGCGATGCCAGCATAAAGCCAGCATTATGTTTTATGAAAAGTGAAAATGAATTACAATGAGTTTATTTGAAAATGTTACAATTTAAATTGTGGAGGATGCAAGCTGTTAATGACCAACCTGCAAGGATTTTATCTGGCAAAGGCAGCAGATAACAAAGTCAGTAACAGTACATCAACGTCCTGGGCTCTTGATGGATTCAAAGCTCGGCTGAAGAGCAATGACACTGAAGTCAGTTTTTGTCCCATCAACAAAAATGAACTGAATCAGCTTTCTACATCGTTTTTATGGATCAGTCAGAAATGGAAAAGGAGAGATTTGTTGTTTGATCACTTTTTCTGAGTTTCTTTTTTATTTTCATTCTGTCTTATTTCTTCAAGAAAATAAATGGCGATAATGGAACTGTGGTATAATCGCAATAATACACTCGAGGCTTTTCAGAACTTAGAGGAAAGTTACTCCTCTAGCACTCCCTCTCGTGTATTGTTGCTTTAATATATCCCAGAACTAGGAATGCCCAACTGTAGCATGATTATTATTCATTGTTGATCTTGTCAAGTCCAGATTTATTTATTTAGCGCTTCTTACAATGGAGCATTGCCTCAAAGCAACTTTACAATTTTAGATTATCTCCTAATATCTACGTCCAATCCCAAATTGAGCAAGCCTAGGGAGACTCAGTGGCAAGGAAAAACTCCCTAAGTGTTATGAGGAAGAAACCTTGGGAGGACCAAGACTCAAAAAGGGGACTTAACCTCCTTGGGCGGCATAGATGATAAACCTAAGAATGAAACTATTTATCTAAACTAATAAGTCTTGGAGTGATAGTTCAACTAAAATATAAAATATGCAAAAAAAAACGGCATCTTTGTCTCATCATGGTATAAACAAATTTATCATAGATGGTACATTTCAGCATGTAATAACTCGTGAGGTATCTCTCTTTCAGGTTGCCATTGGCCATCCTGTGGCGATAATTTCACCCTCTGGTGGACTGACCATGTCTAATCTTGCCCTTCACTGCCTTGGGGATGTGTCGGTGAGTTCAACAGTTTTACACTGATCAATCCGGGTGCATGCCGGAGCACATTTCAAATACACTCAGGTGTGGCTTGACATAGCAGAGTACAAATTAAGGGCAAATCTATTTTTACCCTTTAAAATAATTCAGATCAAACTTTGCATTGCCTTCGAATCATGAGAATTTAGTTTTGATTGAAAAATGTGAGAGGTCAATAAACTGTTCCAACCTCTGCCCTAAAACAAATCCTGAAACTGTTTAAGCAGGTGTCTTTGAAAAACCCTTACTCCATGGAGGAAGAATGATGATCAGTCTGATGAGACTCTCACAAACAGTGATTCTGAGGTATATGAACCATCTTTCTTAAACGGCCTATGCTGGAACTGTGGGGATGGAGGGGAAGCATTACCCTTCAGAGCATTTCTTGCCATTGCTTTTGGATTTCTTATACACTTTCCAAAACTGCATGTCTGGTTTGTGATCATTCTCTGAATGCATCCTAGGCACTTCTTTCTGCTCATTCAGCATTTTATGCAATTTCCCATCCTGTCTTCTCCAGTTATAAATCACTGGTCTAAGTTGGCCTTGTCTTTGTATGTTCAGATTTGAGCCTTTTCAATGGGTTTTATGGATTTATTGTTATGATAAATATTACAGATCACAAATAGGTGCAATTTTTTTTGTGGCTGCTACAGGCTCTCTAAAGAGGAGAAAAACTAATAGGCGGGGGCAGGAGAAAACCAATAAGGAAGTATTCGACATGTCTGCTACAAGGAAACAGTTGGCGTGTCCTTTAGTTTAGTCGTGGTCTAGATCTCTAATTGAGAAATACAATTTAGAGGTTCATGGAACAAATGTAAATATGAGTGGCATACACCAGAGACCTTTCCTTTATAGCCATGATGATCGAACCATTTTGTGTACTCCATGTTACATTTCACGATGTGAACCAGGGGGTTTTTGTACGGTGGCCCAGAGAGTCACATCACAACCGCATTTACAAAGCAAACAAAGCAAGAACGCAACAGCATCAAGTCAGAAACACAAATAACATTAAGGAAGCACACAAACCTATATATATATATATATATATATATAATATATATATATATATATACAGTGCTTTGCAAAAATATGTCGGGCCCCCTTGAACTTTTTTCAACCTTTGGCCACATTTTAGGAAGGCTTTAAACATAAAGATATGAAATTGTAATTTTTTGTGAAGAATCAACAACAACAAGTGGGACAGAATCATGAAAGTGGAAACGAAATTTATTGAATATTTTAAACTTTTTTTTAGAAATAAAAAACTGAAAAGGGGGCGCGCAAAATTATTTGCCCCCCTTGCGTTAATACTTTGTAGCGCCCCCTTTTTGCTGCGATTACAGCTGCAAGTCGCCTGGGGTAATGTCCTCTATCAGTTTTGCACATCGAGAGGAATGAAAGTTTTGCCCATTGTCCTTGAAAAAACAGGCTCGAGCTCAGTGAGGTGGATGGAGAGGAGTTTGTGAGCAGCAGTTTTTAGTTCAGCTCTTTCCGCAGATTCTCGATTGGATTCCAGGTCTGGACTTTGGACGTGGCCATTCTAACTCCTGGATACGTTTATTTGTGAACCAACTCCACTGTAGATTTTTGCTTTATGTTTTGGATCATTGTCTTGTTGGGAAGATAAATCTCCGTCACAGTCTCAGGTCTTTGCAGACTCCAACAGGTTTTCCTTCCAGAATGGTCCTCCAGAATTGGTCTGTATTTGGCATCCATCCATCTTAAACCATCAATTTTAACCATCTTCCCTGTCCTGCTGAAAGAAAACGAAATGCAGGCCCAAACCAAATGATGCGCACCACCATGTTTGACAGTGGGGATGGTCTTTGTGTTCAGGGTGATGAGCTGTGTTGCTTTATACGCCAAACATAAACGTTTTGCATTGTGGCCAAAAAGGGGGGATAGTTTCGATTTTGGTTGCATCTGACCAGAGGCACCTTCTTCCACATGCTTGGTGTGTCTCCCAGGTGGCTTGTGGCAAACTTAAACGAGACTTTTTATGGATATCTTTGAGAAATGGCTTTTCTTCTTGCCACTCTTCCATAAAGGCCAGATGTGTGCAGTGTACGACGGATTGTTGTCCTATGGACAGCGTCCTCCCACCTCAGCTGTAGATCTCTGCAGTTCATCCAGGGAGTGTTCATGGGCCTCTTGGCTGCATCTCTGATCAGTTCTTCTCCCTTGTTTGAGCTGAAGGTTTAGAGGGACGGCCCGGGTCTTGGTAGATTTGCAGTGGTCTGATTCTCCTTCCATTTCCAAATGATCGCTTGCCACAGTGCTCCTTGAGATGTTTAAAGCTTGGGAAAATCTTTTGGTATCCAAATCCGGTTTTAAACTTAACCGTCTCCACAACAGCATCCTCGGACCTGCCTGGTGTGTTCCTTGGTCTTCATGATGCTCTCTGCGCTTTAAAACAGAATTCTGAGACTATCACAGAGCATGTGCATTACACAGAGGACTTGATTACACACAGGTGGATTCTATTTATCATCATCAGTCATTTAGGTCAAACATTGGATCATTTCAGAGATCCTCACTGAACTTCTGGAGTGAGTTTTGCTGCACTGAAAGTAAAGGGGGCGAAATAATTTTGCACGCCACGACTTTTCAGTTTTTTGATTTCTAAAAACGTTTAAAATCTATCCAAATAATTTCGTTCCACTTCACGATTGTGTCCACTTGTTGTGTGAATTCTTCACAAAAAAAATTAACAATTTCATATCTTTATGTTTGAAGCCTGAAAATGATGGCAAAAAGGTTTGAAAAGTTCAAGGGGGCCGAATACCTTTTGCAAGGCACTGTTGTGTGGTGTGTGTGTGTGTGTGTGTGTGGTGTGTGTGTGGTGTGGCACACAGGTATGATCTAGATGCTGTAGATATACCGTTGCTGTGTGGTGCACACAGGTATGTATCTATGTAATGTATGTATATATACAGTTGGCAAAAAAGTATTTAGTCAGCCACTGATTGTGCAAGTTCTCCTACTTAGAAAGATGAGAGAGGTCTGTAATTTTCATCATAGCTACACTTCAACTATGAGAGACAAAATGAGAAAAATTCAGGAAATCACATTGTAGGATTTTTAAAGAATTTAATTGTAAAATATGGTGGAAAATAAGTATTTGGTCAATAGCAAAAGTTCAACTCAATACTTTGTAACATAACCTTTGTTGGCAATGACAGAGGTCAAATGTTTCCTGTAAGTCTTCACAAGGTTTGCACACACTGTAGCTGGTATTTTGGCCCATTCCTCCATGCAGATCTTCTCTAGAGCAGTGATGTTTGGGGGCTGTTGCTGGGCAACTTGGACTTTCACCTCCCTTCAACAAAAGAAACAAAAGAACACTGCTGACCACGGTACAGCGCCTGCAAAAACAGGGAAAGCGGGGCAAAATACAATACCTTATAGCTAAGATTATCTCACGAATACAAAGTATAATCAATGGCTGTTGAGAGGGTGTAAACGGCTGCTCGCGTCACTATGACAGGTGGGCTCAAAACATGCTAAAATCAAAGAGCCACTAGCATCAGAATCTGACCCTAACAATGTTAAGCTAAAGCCCTACCATACATTGAGCCTTGCGACTCTACACCACGTTTTCCTCTTCAAAGGAAAAGTGAATACTGTCTTTCCTTAGCTGAAGCCACCACGCGTAGTAGAAAGTGCATAAGTCATGTAAGGTGAGTCATCAAGGATGTGACACTCCACTGAAATGGCTTAAATACCTTAACGAGCAGCTGGGCCTTGTCAAGCGTAATCAGCACTTATACTACGTGGCACTTGCATGCTAGGGATTGCGGGAACCAGTACCAAAACCAGTACGTCTACCACGCCGTCTCTGCCCTCTGGTGTCGGGCCGTGGAACTGCGTGGTTCCTTATACTCCAGTGGTGTGAAAGCAGCTCCAGACATGTAGAGCTTCCACACTGAAGATGTATACCATAAATCTTTACACACATTTACACGTCTACAGGACAAGATGTTTATCTTTGTAGTCTGGTCAGTAACCTACAACCCCAAATCAGAAAAGAATAAAACAAGAGCAACAAAAAAACAAAAAATGTAGCATTTCTTATATTGACTTTTATTTCATTAGAGAAAGTATGAACCCAAGATATTTTGTTTTGTCTGGTCAACTGCAGTTTCATTTGTTAACAAACATCCATTCTGGCATTTCAGGCTTGAAAGACATTCCAAAAAAGCTGGGACGGTAGTTTTGTATTGTTGGAGTTTCAAAAGTCTCCACACATTCTCTATTGGGGACAGGTCAGGACTGCAGGTGGGCCAGTCTAGACTGACACAACCCCATATCATGATAGACACTGGATTTTGAACTTGTTGCTGATAACAGCTGATATTGATCGTCCTTTACGTCCAATGTGAAATATTGATTTGTCTGACCACAATACATGTTTCAGCTGTGTGATGGTCCATCCCAGATGCCTCCGAGCCCAGAGAAGTTGACGACACTTCTGGACATGGTTAAGATAACGCTTCTATTTTGTAGAGTAAAGTTTTAAGTGGTGTTTTTGAATGTAACTCCGTATTGTAGTGCTTGACAAAGGTTTGAAAAGTCTTTTCCCATGTGGTGATATCAGCTATTGATGAATGACCGTACTTGATGCAGTGCTGTCTGAGGAATTGGAGATCACTTTATTTCATCTTAGGCTGGCACCCTTGCCCTTTGCACTGAAATTCCTCTGGATTCCTTGAATCGTTTAATGATATTATGCACTGGTGTGGGAGACATATGCAAATCCCTTCGAGTTGTCTTTTGTTTTTAACATTTCAATAATTTTTGCACACTTTTTTTGACAAACTGGAAATCCTCTGCCCATCTTTACTCCTCAAAGACTCAGCCTTTTGTAGATACTGCTTTTGTACCGATGCATGATTACAATCACCTGTTGACGTCACTTGTTTGAAATCACATAATTATTTATTTATTTATGTTTTACCTCGTTACTAGACCTAAATTGCCCTGTTCCAACTTCTTTGGAATGTGTTGCAGGCATCAAAATGCAGGAATGGATGTATATTAACAAATGAAATGAAGTTGATCAGGCAAAACATGAAATGTCTTTGGTTCAAGTCAAAGTAAATGTAAGGCACAGTGTTTTGTTTTATTTTATTTTGAAGATCTATACCGCCCCAATGTTTTCTAATTTGGGTTTGTAGAACCTTAAACACTGAGCCACACTGTAGCAACAGAAAATTGTCAAATGTGATCCTTTGTTCTGAAATTTCATCCATTATTAATAGAGCTGTCAGTTTCAGCTGCTCAGCTCGACTCTCTAAAAGCTCCAGCCCACAATTTCTCTTAATACGCTTTTAATACGCTGTCTCATTTTATTCCATCTTAGCAGGAATTAGACATGGCACATGTGGAAGAGGAACATCCTAAAACCAGGGCTTCCACTACGGTCCAAGAGTCTGACACTAAGGTAGGATTTTTCATCTTTTAACATGAATTGTGTGAATTGAATCTCATGTCTTATTGTGCTGTTCATCTGTTTCAATCTACAGGGATCATTCTCTAAAGAGATAATGAGGCCCATTGAGTCTGTGCCCTTGAACACTGAGACAAAACCTGAAAATACTTCCACAATGCTGCCTCAAAGAACTGCTGTAGTTACTTCATACAGCAGCTCTGGTATTAAAGATCCTGGTCCTCTACCTACTACAACTGATCCAAAAAAAGTACCACCAGTGACTAAACCAGTAAACCAGGACTCAGGCAAAACTCCAGTGGAGGAGGAACATGCTGAACCCATGACTGCCACCATTGTCCAAGTGTCTGTTACTAAGGTGGGGCATTCTTTTGATATGAATACTGTGAATTGAATAGTTAACTCGTATCTCATTGAATAGTTACTAATATTGACTACTTTTAATTTTAATGCCGAATAAATCAACGTCAATCTTCAGGAGTCTCCTAAGGACATGAAGCATCCCATGAAGCCTGTGCCCTTGAGAACTGAGAACAAACCTGAAAATGCTACCATGTCTACACACCTTGAAAGAACAATTTTAGTTACTACAAACGCCAGTGCCAATACTGAAGATGCTTGTCCGGTACCTGCCACAACTGCCCAACATTTTGAAACCATAAAAACAGTGATTCAACCAGTAAACCAGGTTTCAGACATGACTGTGGTGAATGAGGAGCATACTGAAACTAGAGCTGCCACTACAGTCCAAGAGTCTGTCACTAAGGTAAGCACTACCTTTTTGTCAAACAAAAAATAGACTATAAAATAGTCATAAATGTGACTTTTTGTTTTGTCGGTGTTAACATGTGAAATTGTTCAATGTCAATCTACAGGACTCATCACTGAAAGAAACGAAGAGGGCTGTGGAATTGGAACAAATCGAGTCTAAACCTGAAACTGCTGATTCCCAGGTTAAAGGAACTGTTTTACATGTTACAGCTTGCAGTGCCTTTGCTGGTCCAGTACCCGAGTCACCTGTTGAGATAGTAACACCGGTGACACTTAAACCTGCTGTTCAAATTACTATACCCACTAAAGTGTCCGTTAACAAAGCTCAGAAAGTAATCAAGGACATCAGGCACGCAGAAACAATGAAGAAACCTGAAGATGCAACACCTAAAGATGTATTAGAATCAACCGAGAAATCTACTCTAAGGCCTGTGCTGGTTGCTAAAGACAAGGACAGACTGAGCCTAAGGACTGATTCATCTGACCAACAGGAAGAGTCCACATCTAAACCTCTAAAGAATGAAGAAGTGAAATGCACCGCAATCAGTAAGGACCATCAGACAGCCTGCACAGTCTATGAGGCCGTGACTACTACAAAGCCTGCATTGTTGCTCTCACATCCTGGCACAGATACTGTTTCCCAGAAGGACAAAGCATGGGTAAATGAATATTTTATTATACTATCTTGAAATTCTTAGTATCTTTTGTTAGGGGCTGTTTTGTCAAATAAACCTACTGAATTAGTCCATTACATGGGCATACAGTTAGTGACTGGAGTAGAGTACAGCAGAGAACTGGATGTGCTGTACCAATAAGGTAGACGTTTGTACACAACACTTCTAACTAGTCCTAACAAGTTGATAACATGAAACATACAGGCATGGAACATCCATACACAGACACTGGCAGCAGAATGAGCTGTACTGGCTGTACCAAAAAACTTCAGTGTTTAAGTTTTCCAACTGCCCAACTCAACTGTCAGTCAACATTCTGCCCTACTCATTATGAAATCATTTGCCAAATTTGATGGAGAACAACCAATTGACTGGCTTGCACAGAACCCTGACCCTAACTCCATTAGCCACCTTGGAGGTGAATTGAAATGACAAAAGTGAGCCAGGGCTTACAGGGCAAACGCCAGGTCCAAAGTTCTGTTCCAAAATCTAGTGGAAAACATTTTTAAAAGAGTGAAGATGATTGTGTCCGCAAAGAGGGAGCAACTTCCAAGCTAAAACCTATGGTTTGAGATGAAATGCTTGAGTGTCCATAGACTTTTGTAATACAGTGGGCTGTTGGTGTACAATGTGTAAATCCCCAGCAACACTCTTCATCTTGCTCAGATAGATGTAGGTACACTGTTTTAGTATCAGTGGTGTTTTGAGACTAACATGGTACTTACTGAATAATACAACCCCAAATCAGAAAAAGTTGGGACAGTATGGAAATTGCATATAAAAATCACACAGTGTTTCTTACATTTACTTTGACTTTATTTTATTGCAGATGGTATGAACCTGAAATATGTCATGTTTCGTCTGGTTAGCTGCATTTCATTTGTTAATATACAGCCATTCTTAAAATACAGTGGGGCAAAAAAGTATTTAGTCAGTCACTGATTGTGCAAGTTCTCTTACTTAGAAAGATGAGAGAGGTCTGTAATTTTCATCATAGGTACACTTCAACTATGAGAGACAAAATGAGAAAAAAAATCACATTGTAGGATTTTTAAAGAATTTAATTGTAAATTATGGTGGAAAATAAGTATTTGGTCAATAAATTTGGTTCAACTCAATACTTTGTAACATAACCTTTGTTGGCAATGACAGAGGTCAAACGTTTCCTGTATGCCTTCACCAGGTTTGCACACACTGTAGCTGGTATTCTGGCCCATTCCTCCATGCAGATCTCCTCTAGAGCAGTGATGTTTTGGGGCAACACGGACTTTCAACTCTCTCCACAAATTTTCTATGGGGTTGAGGTCTGGAGACTTTCTTGGCCACTCCAGGACCTTGAAATGCTTTTTACGGAGCCACTCCTTCGTTGCTCGAGCGGTGTGTTTGAGATCATTGTCATGCTGGAAGACCCAGTTCCATCTTCAATGCTCTCACTGATGGAAGGAGGTTTTGGCTTAAAATCTTACGATACATGGCCCATTCATTCTTCCCTTAACATGGATCAGTCGTCCTGTCCACTTTGTTGAAAAACAGCCCCAAAGCATGATGTTTCCACCCCCATGCTTCACAGTAGGTATGGTGTTCTTGGGATGTGACTCAGCATCCTTTTTTCTCCAGTTGAGTTTTTACCAAAAAGTTCTATTTTTTTTTTATCTGACCACAAGATATTCTCCCAATCCTCTTCTGGATCATCCATATGCTTTTTTGAGTAAACTTCAGACGGCCTGGACATGTACTGGCTTAAGCAGGGGGACACGCCTGGCACTGCAGGATCTGAGTCCCTCTCGGCGTAGTGTGTTACTGATGGTAGCCTTTGTTACTTTGGTATCAGCTCTCTGCAGGTCATTCATCAGGTCCCTCTGTGTGATTCTGGGATTTTTGCTCACCGTTCTCATGATCATTTTGACCCCACGGGATGAGCCTCTTGCGTGGAGCCCCAGATCGAGGGAGATTATCAGTGGTCTTGTATGTCTTACAATTGCTCCACAGTTGATTTATTCACACCAATCTGCTTGCCTATTGTAGATTCACTCTTCCCAGCCTGGAGCAGGTCTACAATTTTCTTCCTGGTGTCCTTTGACAGCTCTTTGGTCTTGGCCATGGTTGAGTTTGAAGTCTGACTGTTTGAGGCTGTGGACAGGTGTCTTTTATACAGATAACGAAGTAAAACAGGTCCCATTAATACAGGTAACGAGTGGAGGACAGAAGAGCTTCTTAAAGAAGAAGTTACAGGTCTGTGAGAGCCAGAAATCTTGGTTGTTTGTGGGTGACCAAATACTTATTTTCCACCATGATTTACAATTAAATTCTTTAAAAATCCTACAATTTTTCTCATTTTGTCTCTCATAGTTGAAGTGTAGCTATGATGAAAATTACAGACCTCTCTCATCTTTCTAAGTAAGAGAACTTGCACAATCAGTGGCTGACTAAATACTTTTTTGCCCCACTGTATCTCAGGTTTATACTGTCTGCAATTAAATAAAAGTCAAAGTAAAAGTAAGAAACAGTGTGTGTCCCAACTTTTTTCTGAATTTGGGTTTTAAACAAATGTTCTGGTTATTCCGGTATTGGTCAAATAGAAATAGTTTCATAAAGTAGCTAAAATAACTTTTATAACTGGCCTGATGTGCCTAATACTAGAGGATGACTGCAGCAGAATCAGTATTCTAAAGTAGGAATCTGGTGATAATGTGATATTATGTCAAACCAGTTGATATATGATTATTATTTCTTAATAAACTGTTAAACGATGTGTTTTACTCTTACCTTATATTGTATGTATTACTTTTTAATTTGAATTCATTGAACACAAACGTTAAATGCACCATCTATGTATAAAAAACTGGTTCATGCTGTCAGATTCAGCTGCCCAGCTTTCCCCCTTGAAGTGTCGAACCATTCAACCTGTCCTAATCCTGTTTCCCTGACTTGTTCAATCTAAACCAGGGTGAGACTCCAGTGGACGAGAAGCATGTTGAAACATTATCTTCCATCATGACCCAACTGTCTGGCACTGAGGTAAGTGTTACCATCTTTTTATATGGATTGTGGAAGTTAAATTGCATCTCAGGGTCTGCATGGTGGTTAGTGCTGTTGCCCTCACAGTTCCAGAGGTCTCAGATTCAATTACAGCTCAGTCTGTGTGGAGTTTGCAGGCACTCTACATGCCCATGTGGGTTTTCTCTGGGTATTCCAGATTCCTCCCACATTCCAAAGACATATTTTTGGTCAATTGGTCTCTCAAAATTGTACAAGTGTGACTGTGTATGTGTGCTGCGAAGGAATGGCACCCTGCTTAGGGTTGGTTCCTGCCTTGCAGCCTGTTCTGTCGGTTAGACTCTGGCTCCATGCGGTTCTGAATGGTATTAAACAGATCTGAAAATTAATGAAACAGTGAATGAAATTGTATCTCAGATATAGAGATTGTTTATGTGCTAAGACCTGAAAATCAGATTTCTAATGTCAATCTACAGGAATCACCATCTGAAGATATAGACAACCAGACTAAGTCTGTGCCTTTGAAACCAGAGATTAAACCTGAAGATTTCACTCCACCAACACAGATTAAAAGAACTATTTCAGATACAACAGCCAAGAGCTCATTTGCTGAAGATCCTGTACCTGCCATGACTGCCCAACATCTTGAGACAGTGACACCAGTGACGTTATTGGCTGATCCTGCTGAGCAGTTTGATATCCAAACTAAAATAAGTGTTAGAGAACCTGAGGAAAAGCTCCCGGACATCAGACATGTAGAAAGAATGGAAAAACATGAATCGATGAAACCAGCGAAAGATACACAAATATTAAAGAAAATACAGACTTCAGCTGTAAAACCTGGAACAGTCGCTGAAGACAAAGCCGTCATTAATATTAAGACTGAGCCAGCTCTTCAGGAGATGTTAACAGGTCAACTGGATGAGTCCACATCTAAGCCTTTGTTTCTGTTAGCAAAAGAAGCAGTGAGAAGCACTGCGATCATTCAGGAGAATAAATTACCTACAGTGTTGATTTCTCACCCCGACACTGTTCCTGAAGAGCAGTCAGCACAGGTAAACTCTTGTTAATTCTACCACATTGCAGTTCTCAAATATACTCTACACAAGCACACAGAGACAAATTAGCATGCTTGGCTAAAGCATAAGCAATACCCTTCCCATACATTCCTGTGTAGCCTGTTTGGTAGGTCTGGTTAGGTTTCTTTTTTCTTTAACATCACATTGGCTATTAATTTACATTTACAGCATTTAGCAGACGCCCTTATCCAGAGCAACTTACAGAAGTTCTTTGTATTTTTTAGTAGACACTACCTCATGATAGCACAAATAAGCAATAACCCAAGAGGGTGTCTCGGGGGGTAGCACTGTCGCCTCACAGTAAGAAGGTCCTGTGGTTGATCACAGGTGGAGCAGTCTTGGTCCTTTCTGTGTGGAGTCTGCATGTTCTCCCCTTGTCCATGTAGGTTTACTCCATACTCTGGTTTCCTCCCACACTCCAAAGACATGCAATAGATTAACTTATGTTAAATTGGCCCAGATATGAGTATTTATATGATCTCGAAGGGTACAAGGTACAGAGTGGGGTTTGATTAGAGCCTATAGGTAAGGGGCTTGTCCATTTTTTGGTTTGGTAGGCATGTGTAAGGGTTTTAAATCTAATGCAGGCAGCTACAGTGAGTCAGTGCAGAGAAGGCAACTGTGGGGTCACATGAGTTGAAAACCAGATGTGATGTTGCATTGTAAACACATTACATAATAAATTGGGATTGTCACATTGTCTCCAGTATAAGAGGACTCTCATATAAAAAACAGGTATCCCATATTAAGTGAGCATATTGATGAAGCCTACATTCAGATTCAGACTTAACACTGTTCGTAATAATAATAATGAATAAGGTGCAATAAACCTCCTTCTGTGTGTCACTGTGTCTAACCAGCCATCTTCAGATTTGAGTCAGTTGTGGGGGCTCAGTGGTTAAGGCTCTGGGCTACTAATCAGAAGGGTGTTAGTTCAAATCTCAGACCTCCCAAGCAAATTGTTCGGCTCTTGGGCAAGACCCTTAACAATTAACTTCTGACTTCAATTGTAAGTCAGTCTGGATAAGGACATGTGCTAAATGCTGTAAGTTAGATGCTGATAATGGAATATGGTAGTTGGAGACCCAGGAACTGGGGTTACAGGTCTCCTTACACCAATGCACAGAATATATTTAGCACTTGTGTCATGCTTAGACTCATTTCAGGACACAACACGTAACATTGTTTTTGTAACTTGGAGTATTCTATACCGTCTCCCACAGGAGCTTCAGAGTGAGATGAAGGAGCAGAGAAATCTGATCATGGCCATTGCTCACCACAGTAGCAGTTCTGATCTGGAAAAGGAGGAGCAAACACAGTCTCAGACATGTGCAGGGTAGGACATAACTGCTTTCCAAACAAAGACAGCTACTACTGAGGAATCCCTACTAACTAATATAGGTGACCTACCAAGATTGTGGTGGGACTGCGGTGGCTTACTGGTAAAGGTACTAGACTCTGAATCCCACCTCTGCGAGGCTGCTACAGTTGGGTCCTAGTGCAAGGTCTTTAACCCACAGTTGCTTGGACTGTAGGATTGTATCAGTTGTAAGTTGCTCTGGATGAAGAACTCTGACTAAACATAAATATGATAAATAAACTATCTGTGTCCAGACCCAGTGGTGCAAGTCTTGGTGTCCCTCAGCAGCTACTACTGAAGGAAGTGACCTGGACCCAACTTCTTCCCAGACTGCGAGTTCTCCTGGACTCATTAGACACTAAATCAGAAGTTAGTATTAGTCCTAAATAATGAGTAAAATAATGTCCTAAATTATAAAATATCATGAATGTATTGGCTAATGTGCTCTAACAAGTATTGTTCTGTTTCCCACTCTGCAGGTGAGAGCTTTAACAAAAGATGAGGTGATGGGTGATGTTGGGGCTGTCACACAGGAAATTAATGGACATGTTGAGCGACTGCGGCGTGTTCACCAGAAAGCACTTAGCTCAGGCACTTCAGTAAGTGTAAAGCTGTCAGTTTGATTTCTGGGCCAACCTAAAAGCCAAAACAATTGAACTGGGTGATAAGGAGATACTTCATCCTTTTCAACTTTCAATCCCAGCATTAACAGCATAAGAACAATTACAATCTAATTTCAACATGTTTTTCTACACAGAGAAAGAAACAGAAAATTAAGAAAATATAGTATTTCATTGATTGAAGAACAAAAAATAATCAAAAACAACAGTAACATTTTGCATAAGTGTATTTTTACTGCACTAACTAATTGGATTTATACTTCTACATCAAATAACAGGTATTAAGCAAATGGTCAAAACAGCTGTCTGTGTCACCTGTATGTCACAGATTACATCCACCATTAGACTGAAAATTAGATTAATTAATGTTAATGTAAAAAAATTAATGTTTTTTTCCTGTCCTGAGCAATCTTGGATGTGTGCCCTAGATGTGATGCCAGTACATCACATCACCAAGGGTTGCAGTTCCAAGAAATGGTCCCCCTATCCGATCTTCCATCAGAAATGGACAGCCTTACCTTTGTGACACCCTGCCTGGTCAGAAGGCATTGCTGGCACAAGACAATGGCTGCTTTGCCACATTGTCAAATTTGTGTTAGATATTAGATTTGGTTCATCTCAGCTGGTTGGCTGGATTGTTTCTTAACATTTTAAGACTATGTTGGTTTATTCATTCAGGTAGGTGTAAGTCAGTCTGAGATGTGTGAGGCCTTGTCTGGTTTGAGTCATTCGTTCTCCAGGATTATGCACACACTGCATGTTCCATCAGACTTGAGCAGGGAGTCCATCCAACTCCAGTTGTTAAATCTTCAGGTAACAGAATTCATGTGCCATCATATCAATTCACACTTGGATTGTCTTTTTGAATCATGAGTAAACTTGTGTTAATGTTTACTTTTTCTAGTGTTTGTCTTCACAAATGACTTCCCTAAGCAAAGTGATAAGCAGTGTGAGCTCAGAGGATGTTGTGGCATTTGGCTCAGAGATACCTGATGCGTCCTCCTGTCTGGAGCAAATTCAGAGCTGCATATCCTCCATCCAGACAGCCTTATCATCACAGGAGGAGTTACTGAATAGGCAGCTAGGTCATACTTCTCAGCATCAGGTTTGTCTCTTAAAACCACCTGCAGTGTTTTAGTTATGGCTTCATTATTAAAGGGACGGCTGTGACAGGCTAAGGCATGTTCAGTGTCATAAACTGGTTTTATTTATTTTTTTCAATGCATCCATTAGGCTAATGTACACTATACAGACAAATATTTAAGGACACCCCTACCAATTATTATGCTCTGTTATTTTAGCAACACTAACTTGTAACACATTCATAACATATCTGAGCTGCAGTCCTAGTACATCATGCTTAGTACTTAGACCTAATTTTGGACCATCACAGATATTCCAGTTGTAATTGTTGTACTAAATGTGGTTCAACAACAGCTCCATGTTATTGTAGGTTTCTTTCATGTGTACCAAGTAGCTAATGGGTACTGAAGGGTGTACATTGCCATTTTGTAATAGGATAGCTTTCAGGCTCAACTTTGACAAATCTATAAAAAGATGAGATTTTTGGGAGTCATGTATCAATGTCACTGCAGAAACAGAGGTTGTCAGCCTTTGTAAAGACATTTGTCCAATGTTCTTTATGGTCCAACGTTCTTTTAGTGTAATACATTTGGGTGTGCTGTAAACATTGATGTAAACACACTCAACTAGACACTTATATGGGCTTGTGTGGAATGATAAAACGACAAACATGTTTAGATGGTCCAAGGTAGCTGTTTCATGTTGCAAGTGACTCATAGACCACACTGAGAAGTCTGACATTATGATTCATTCTGCATTTGCCTCGTAGCTTTGGTACAAAATTGTAGGGGCAAAATTCAAACACTTAGCTGAATGACTGTTACATGAATAATTCTTAAATTGTGTGAAATGTATTTTTTGGAAGCTAATTCATTTGGTTTGATGTTTTATAGGCTGGAGAACAGCTGCTTGAAAGCCCAGTTTCAATATTGGAGGCCAGAGGGGCTCAGCAAAGCGACTTGACCACCCTCATTCAGGATCTGTCTCACCTCTTGGTAAAGATGGATAAAAACAGCATTAGACAAAAATGCTGTTGTCTAATTGAACATGTTGACTCCTGGTGCTTATGTTTGTAGTTATATGGACAAAATGGCTTTTGTTGAGGCACACTGCAAATAGTTTGTTGGCGAGAAGATGGTGTCATATTGTAAATTTGATGAAACGAATAATCCCCAAATGCTAAAATTTTCAAATGTGCCTCTTTTTTACTCTATTACAGACCTGATTGTTTTGTAAACTTTTAATTATTGATCTAATAGTGTATAACATCATTTTCAGGATATAATGATTTTCATACTTTTATGTTATTGTGTATTCCTTAATTATTTCTGTGTAAAAAAAAAAAAAAAAAAAAAGACCAAGGCAAATTTGGTGCCTGTGTTACCTCATAGGAAGTGCTTAATGTTCACAAGAAGAATTTTCTGGGAGGCAGTCATTTTGACACATGTATTTTTGTTAAAAACAGTATGCCAATAATTCTAGTTCACAGATTATTCTGACCCCATCTTTTGTCCTTTCAAGAGTGTGCATGGCAGTGTTTGGAGGTCCAAGCGAGAAGAGAAAGAGAGAGAAAAAGAAGGTTCAGTGCTACACCACTGCCATCAGAGTATTGTGCAGGGCCTGAGGAATATGCTGGAGTTAAGCTCTGAAAGACTGCAACACAGTCAAGTAACACACCTTCCCAGCTGCAGCCAGCTCCAGAGCCTGCTCAAAGGACACAAGGTATTACTGTCACTCAGAATTGTATTAGGGTTTAAGCTAATTGTTTAAAAACCTTTGCCTGCATTGCACTGTACTCCTCTTTGTAATAGGTGATATCAAATTGTTGTGTGATTTTTAATGTTTAAAAGTTGCAGGCTGGTTTTTGGTTTAAAAGAAAAGCATTATGTTTGGAGAAAGGAAAACACTGCATTCCAGCATAAGAACCTTATCCCATCTGTGAAACATGGTGGTGGTAGTATCATAGTTTGGGCCTGTTTTGCTGCATCTGGGCCAGGACGGCTTACCATCATTGATTGAACGGAGAATTCTGAGTTCTATCAGAGAATTCTAAAGAAAAACGTCAGGACATCTGTCCATGAACTGAATCTCAAGAGAAGGTGGGTCATTGCAGCAAGACAACGACCCTGAGCACACAAGTCGTTCTACCAAAGAATGGTTAAAGAAGAATAAAGTTAATGTTTTGAAATGGCCAAGTCAAAGTCTTGACCTTAATCCAAACGAAATGTTGTGGAAGGACCTGAAGCGAGCAGTTAATGTGAGGAAACCCACCAACATCCCAGAGTTGAAGCTGTTCTGTACGGAGGAATGGGCTACAATTACATAGACTCCAAGAAATACCAGAACATTTTAATCAAAATCGTCTATCATTGTCAAAAACCTAAAAATGGATCATTGTTGGATCTTCCAGCAGGACAATGATCCACAACGTATGTCCAGATCAACACAAGAATGGCTTACTGACCACAAAATCAAACTTCTGACATTGTCATCTCAGTCCTATGATCTAAACCGCATAGAAAACCTGTGGGCTGAGCTACAGAGGAGAGTGCAAAAGAGAGGACCTAGCAGTCTCAAATTGCTTGCTCTGTGAGCTCCAACCTTATCAGATCTTATAGGAGCAGCTAAGTGCTGTTTTATTGGCGACGGGAGGTTGCAGAGGTATTAAATGGAGGGGTGCCAGTATTTGTGGCACATATGAGTTTGTTTAAAATACTTCTCTTGATGATTTTTTTTGTCAGAGTAAATTGACTTCAGTCAAAGGTTGGCTTTTTGTCATTTATTCAGAGTGAGATTAAGCTAATTCAACAAAATGTGGGTTTTTTTTTTATAAACCTTGTTACTCATGTTTCTGGGGGCTTTTCCAAGGGTACAGGTAATTGTGGAGGGGAGTGTAGATGACTGAAACAGAACCCATAGGAGCTGGTTGAATCTGTTTTTGAATTGTTAATTTGCTTACAGAAGTTCTTCCAGGAGTTGAAGTGGTGTCATGTGATGGTATTGCACTTATCCAAGTTGCTACCAGAGGGGGCACTGCAGGGTCAAGCAGACCTCCAGAACATGGTTTCAGAGCTAGTTTTGCAAGCTCAAGACCAAGGAGTTCAAATGCAGCACAATATAAAGGTACAAGACATATGGAGCATACTCTCAGATACAGTCTGATACATACTGCCAGCAAGTGTCTACATACAGTATAGACTAAAACATACACTGAAACTTCCCAACATTCCAACACCACATTGATGAACATTAGAAAAAAATAATAAATACAGTGGTACCTCGGTTCTCAAAGTTAATTTGTTCCAGAAGGCTTGCCGAGAACCGAAAATGAGTACGTAGCACATGTTTTCGCATAAGGAATAATGTAAATTGAATTAATCCATTCCAGACCCCCAGAAAATCCACACTCTATAAGGCATTATATATGTTAAAGGAGTTGTATTGTACAGGCTCCCCCTGATTTACGATGAGGACACATTCCGACAAATCCATCGTAAGTTTAAATCTATCAAGAACCAATGAGTTTAAATAGCGTTTGGTAGAACGCTTTATACTTTATAATAGCGGAGTAATGATAAGTAAGTTAATGTACAAAACACTTACATTAACCTACAGCTGTTCAAAATCATTAGCACAAAGCTCGACCCATACAAGTTTAAGCAAGTGCGCCAAGTGCGCAAACGACGAGAACCGAGACAAACTGTTCTGGTCAAAATGCATTGAGAACCAAATTTGACGAGTTCTGAGATGGTTGAGAACCAAGGTACCACTGTATATATTTTTACAAAACACCTTAAATGTTAAATAACTGAAGGATCCAATGTATAAGGGGAATTTGTTAAAAATGGGTAAAAAAAAGCACAATGTATATTTGTTTGTATGAAGGCCAATATATACAGCAGTGTGTCTGAGGTTTGCACTTCTTAACATAAGTATATCCATGGAGGATAACATCTGAGAATATAAAAGTTTTATAAATGATGCCTCAGGGCTTGTTTTAACCATCAATCATGTGTTTTAGGACATTACTTAGGAGGGAATGTACTGCATTTTCTGATTCTTCCTGCAGGAGTGCTCTCAGTATGAGCAGATAAGGATGAAGTTAAGGAGGCAGTTGGATGACCTGGAGGCAGCCATGCCCCGAAACGACCTGGATTCAGAACCTGAGCCACAGCTACAAGATCGATTGCAGGTCTACCAAGTAAGATCTGCTTCTTAGAGTTGCTGAAAAAAAGGCCTGGTCTAAATCCCATTTCTGTAATAATGGCTTGAGTGAGGTCCAACGTGTATCTTCACACAAATCACGTTTTTATTAGACACTGGCAACTTGATGGCCAAGATGCACTTTTCCTTTGGTGAGTTTTGTGGTTGCACGCCTCTCTCATAATTGCATTTTTATCTGGTGATGTTCATATCTCTCTGTGCCAAACTCATTAGCCTTGGTGATGTGGAGGACATAAGGAGGTCCGTCCTGTTCAGGCGAGGTATTTGGCAAGCTCTGAGATGAGCTAGCAAAAGCAGCTATGGTAGATGAGGCATGAAGGAGCCGAGGGAGGAGGCCCATTGTGAAGGATTCATTGGCTGGGGATTACATGGGACCCTTTTCAGCACACGCTATTCCAAATCAAATTACTAGGATAGATGGTTGCCATATCTGCAGAACTCCATGTTCTCTGGGCTGCGTTGGCTGCTCTTGTATTATTTCTTTCCCTTCTCCACAATTACGGAAGCTCATTTCTCAACCCGACTGACTCGTGAAGAGTGGTGAGCAGTGCCTATTGGATAGCAGTAAAACATATATGCAGAAGCTTTATTCCCATTCCTCAGCCCCAGTCCCCAAAAGATAGGAGTGAAGGATATGATGTTGTCCTAGTTCTGAAAAGATGGTGAGGATGCAGGGAGAGGGAAGGATGTGGTGCCACAGCTGTATGCTTGTGTTAGAAAGCCTTGTTTATTTTTCTTCCTTTCTTTCTCTGTCTTTTTCACTTTTAGCGTTTGCAAAAGCTCCTTGAAGAGACAAGGCCTCAGTTAGAAATGCTGCAGGCCCATGGCCACACTGATCCAAGATCAGAGCTTCAGGCTCACTGGCTGGCTCTCAAAAGACAATTGGAAAAGGGGCTCCAACGTACAACGGAGATGATCACCAACTACACTAGGTGTGGTGCATACACTGATATAATTTATGTAATGTGTGTGTATTGTTGGTTCTCTCTTGCATGCACTCAGTTTTATTATCTTAACTATTAAGAACAATATTAAGCCATATTAAGAACGATGAATGAACAATGAATGAAAAGTACTTCACTTCGGTTTTTGCTTGTGGAATATTGATTGAAGGTAACTCCTCAGACGATTCAGCAAGTAGTCCAATAGATTTCTTAATTATTGACTATGTCAGAGATGTGCAGGCAGATAAATGTAATGAAATGTGAAATTATCATTTTTTAAAGCAAAGCTTTTCCCCTCTGATCTGGGTTATGAATGCCAATGCTCCATGATCTCTCCATGTGTTTGCATGCCTATAACTAGACAAAGCAATTTTAACAAATCAACATTAATCCAACTTATCATTGTTCAGTATGACTGTGTGAGGTGAGTTTATGTACAGCTTTGTGATCGGTGGTCCAGTGTCTCCATAGCTACCATTTTCTGCCATTTGTCCCCATAGGAGTAAATGGTGGAAATATTTTGGCTGGCCAAAGCCAGAAAAAAACACAGAAATGATCCATAGTCAATAAGCTCCTGAATCAGAAATGTGTCAGTCTTATTGGTGCCCAAACTCATATGTGAGAAAAAGTACTGGTACCCCAAAAAACATTTGTGAATAAGCATTTGTGACTCAAAACTGCTGAGAACTACAGAAATGAGCCCATATCCAAGTGTGCCTACTTGAGCATGTTGCAAAGTATTATGGGTTTGAGTCCCTGGAGTGCCCTCTGGCTGGGTTGCAGACACGATTGGCTGTTTCTGAGGGAGGGGAGGCCAGTTCTGCAAAAGGCACTCACAGTCCCTGGTGCTGCAGCAACGTCTCATAGTCAGCCCTGCAATGGACTTTGCTTCCCATCTAGGGCATCCTTATGCCTACAATATTCTTTCATGTGCTGTTCTTTGGGAATAGGTGCCAGGGTTAAAGCATGAAAAAATGTATAACAGCAAATTATTAAATTATAATCTTAAATTGATTTCAAAATGTTTAGTGCATCTTTAGGACAGTGTTTTTATTATTCTACCCATCCACTTCACCCACCAAACAAGCTCTATTTTGCACATTAAATTAACTTGTCTGCATAGGTTTCAGAGCTGCTCTGTTCAACTGGACATGTGGATGGCTGCTGAACGCGCGAATGTCCAGATGTTGAACAGCCTCAGTGATTCTCAACCACAAGATCCAAAGCTCCTCCTGCCAAAGCTCATGGTGAGTATCAACCTTTAAAGTGTGTCTCAGGTCCCTAAATTAAACATTTCTCTAACTGAGCTTTGTGTGTTGTAGGACTTCATCAAGGAGCTGGAGAGCAGGTCTGTCCAGAAGACCGATGTAGTAAAAGCAGGCACTCGGGTGCTGCAACTGTCTGACAGCGAACTTCCTGCACTTCGGCAGCGCTTGGCTCAGACTGAGCAAGACTGGAGTGAACTCTCTGACAGTCGACCATTTGTTCAGCATGCGCTGCAACAGGTAGGTGTCTGAAGTCATTTTTAAAGAAAGGCAAAAATACATTTTGTAACTGTTTCATAAAAAATGCTTCTAATAAAACGAAAACATTACATATTGAATATTTAGATTAATTTACAATGCACAGAAATATTATTGTTCATAGAAATAATCCTTAATGATTTAACTAAAGGAACTTAAAAATCTTTAAAACTAAAAAACACTTTGACTAATGGACCAGTTGACTGTTGAGTATTGTTATCTAGTATGGCTTTCCCTACTTACGGTATTAAGTGCTTACAGTATTTAACCAAAGCTTTTGATGCACTTGGTCAAATTGTTTCTTAATTTCCTTAACATAAAACAAAAACTTTGCAACAAATTAAATATGACATATGTCTGCATTATTACTGTTTATCTAACATAGTATTCAGTCATTCATTCATTTATTTTTCATAACTGCCTAATCCAATTCTGGGTTGTGGGGAGCCAGGCCCTAACTGGCAGCATAGGGTACAAGGCAGTAGCCAACCCTAGGCAGGGACTCATTCTATTGCCATGAACACACACACACTTACCTTTGGGACATTTTAGAGACACCAGTTGATTTAACACATGTCTTCGTAATGGGGAGTGGGAGTGGAAGTACCTGGAAGAATCCCACACAGAAACAGGGAGAACATACAAACTCCACACAGACAGAGTCCAGGCTGGGAATTGAACCAAGAATCTCTGGAGCCGTCTGTCGACAGTGCTAACCACTGCACCACCATGTCTACTTGACATGGTCAAAATTAAACGAAAAATTTGCAATATGCAAAAGTCTGGCTATGCTTTCACTCAGTATTTAGTAACATCTCTCATTGGCAGAAGTATTTATATAGCAGCTGTAGGAATGGATAGGCTTTAGGCGAACATCTTTTTAGCTTCAGTTTCTTCACTTACTGTGGAATGTAAACTTCCACTGTACAATCCATTTTCCCTCTGACCTATACAGCCCATAACACAATCACTCCCACCCTTAATGGTTGGCATAAGGGTCTTTCCTTGAATTGCTTCTTCTTTTTTCTCCAAACATACATTTTCATTTTTATTTCAAAATACCTCTGAATTATTAAAGTTTTTACATATATATGGTTCCAGCAGTGGTTAATTTAAGTTAAAGCATGTAATTTAGCAGAACCTCCCAAACCTCCACTTAATAGTATATATGTATGCAGAATTTTTCACAGTATCTGTTATTTACACTAATGTTTCACTATCTGTTGCTAAAATCCACTCTCTCTTGTTTGTGTGCCAGCTTCTGTCAAGTTTGGATCAGACTGAGGTCAAACCAGAGCTGAGCTCCTGGCTGGAGCATATGAAGGGCAAGCTGGAGGAGGGGAGATCCAGAGAGCACTATGTTCTAAACTCATATGAGCTTTCCATGCTTGAACAGCAGTTGAAGGTGTCCCTATGTTAAAAATGCCCTGTCATTCATGATAGTGGTTTTTCAGTTTATTCAGATTTTTATGGGTAGCTGAAAGTATAAATCATCTAAATCTATTAAAAAATAAAGCACAAAATAAAGCAGATAGAAATGTGAGATTGCTGCAAAACTAGGCATGCAGTTATGTCTCAGGCAGATATATAAATGATTACAGGTGTGGTCTGATTAGACAGGTTGGTAAAGCTGGCGTTCCAGCTTTTCGCATAAATTTCTGATCTGTAAGTGTTACAATCTGGCGGAGACATTTCTGGGAAAACCTTGCTGTGCTTGGGCGAGCATTATCCTGCTGAAAAATGCCAGTTGGATGCCCTGGCATGAGTGGCAACACATGAGGGTGCAGGATGTCTTGCACATACAGTATTGCTGAACTGTTAGAGTCCCTTGTATCTCTACTAGGTGTGACCAACTGACCGACTGGTTCCACAGATCATCACACTAGCAGCTGGGGCAGTGTGTCGCTCCACAGCAAAGGCATGATTGAAGTGCTCACCATGAAGCCTCCATACTTGAACCCAACCGTCGTTGGATCCCAAACGGAACCTAAGCTTGTCACTGAAGATGATATGGTTCCAGTCCGTAGTAGTCCAGGTTTCTTGTTCACAATACCACTGCAAATGAAGGCAACGATGGCTGACTGTCAATGACAGGACACCTAATAGGTGCTGTGACAACAAACTTCCTTCTATTAAGAGCCTGGAAATGGTTCGGGCAGAGACAGGAGTGTGTAGTGAAGGTGCCTCCTGTGTCTGGATGGTGGACAACAAAATTGTGTGTTGCGGATCAAACGATCCTCTCTACAGGTGGTCTGTCCTGACCATCTGGATCCTATGGACCATCTGTGCTCTCACAGAAACACTGCTCCTGACACCTCCTAACAGATAGGTCAGAACAGCCTAGATGGTGGGCAATTCGTCAAAACGACCATCCTGCTTCTCTCAGTCCAATGATACGCCCCCTCTCAAAGTCTGTCAACTGGACAAATGTCTTTGTGTGTCGTAGAGGCATGTCTATCAGTCAGCGGTCTCTCATCAAGAGGTACACTACCTAAAAGTAGCTTCTGAGAGCCTTTTTATAGGGCAGCGGGGAAAGTACTTGTATGCTCTTTTGTTTCAAGACCCAGTGTCTAATCAGACCAAACCTCTAATAATAATCATTAAAATATCTGCCTGCATGCCGAGTTTTACAGCAATCTGACATTTTTATCTGACATATCTATCTATTTACTCAGGACTGTAAAGTGGAAATGACAAGCCGGCAGCTGTACTTGGACTTCCTCAACCAAATTGCAGAGGAAACATGTGTTGCTGAAGACGCAACAAATCGCACTGAGTGTTTGATTTTTTGCGAACAACTGGGAGCCATCAACCACCAGTGGAATGACCTACAGAGAAAGGTTGACTGCCAGGTAGGAATACCAGAACAAGTGTAATTAGGCTTAATTATTAAAGAGTCATGATAAGTGCCAGTTGCTGCTAACCAGTTTTTGAGTGAAAACAGATACTCAAAATTACCATACTGTATATGGAACAAATTCTTAGTTCACCGACATTTACATTTTATACAAACAGGGGTGTTTCTAGACTTGTTGTACTGGGGCGCACACAGAATTTAGAGGGGCACAGCTGTACCACTCTGCTTGCAAATGGGTTGTAGAGGCACAACTGTGAATACAAAATAAGTCTGTTAAAAACAAAATAGAATAAGTAATTTATTACTAAAGTGGGCGTTAATCCATGAATGAGAAATTAAGAACAAATTAACACAAAAGAATTTTTATTAATTGCATTGGCTAAACATATACAGCTATGTTTTAGTTTATATTTATGTAGAAATATAGGAAATTCTAAAGGGTTCACAAACTTTCAAGCACCACCGTAGTTGGCGAGGTCATAGAGGATCCCAGCGTAACTTCTAAGCAACTGAAGGCCTCTCTCACATTGGCTAATGTTAATGTTTATGAGTCCACCATCAGAAGAACACTGAACAACAATGGTGAAAGGAGAAAGCCACTGCTCTCCAAAAAGAACATTGCTGCTCGTCTGCAGTTTGCTAAAGACCACATGGACAAGCCAGAAGGCTATTGAAAGAATGTTTTGTGGACGGATGAGACCAAAATAGAAGTTTTTGGTTTAAAAGAAAATCATTATGTTTGGAGAAAGGAAAAAACTACACTCCAGCATAAGAACCTTATCACATCTGTGAAACATGGTGGTGGTAGTATCATGGTTTGGGCCTGTTTTGCTGCATCTGGGCCAGGACGGCTTGCCATCATTGAGGGAACAATGAATTCTGAATTATATCAGAGAATTCTAAAGGAAATGTCAGGACATCTGTCCATGAACTGAATCTCAAGAGAAGGTGGATCATGCAGCAAGACAATGACCGTAAGCACACAAGTCATTCTACTGGTAAAGAATGGTGAAAGAAGTCCTGACCTTAATCCAGTCGAAATGTTGTGGAAGGATCTGAAGTGAGCAGGTAATGTGAGGAAACCCACCAACATCCCAGAGTTGAAGCTGTTCTGTATGGAGGAATGGGCTAAAATGGACTGATCAACAATTACAGGAAATGTTTTGTTGCAGTTATTGCTGCACAGGGAAACCGAAGGTTCACATACTTTTGCCACTCAGTAATATGTAATATTGGATCATTTTCCTGAATTAAATAAATGACGAAGTATAATATTTTTGTCTTGTTTGTTTAGCTGGGTTCTCTTTATCTACTTTTACCTGTGTGAAAATCTGATGATGTTTTTAACCTTAATATTTATGCAGAAATATTGAAAATTTTAAAGGGTTTACAAACTTTCAAGCACCACTGTACTTCTGCTCAGCAATCCAGGATAAAATAGACTTTTTACCCATGTAATTTTAGTGGGGCACAGCAACATTTTACTGGGGCATGTGGGTTCTCCTAAAAAGTTGGGTGTTAACAGATGGCACATATTTATCAGTAGTGTATTTCGTTTATATTTACAGCGTTTAGCAGATGCCAGATATACAGAGCATGCATTTTAGAAAGAACAATCCAAGCAGTTGAGGGTTAGGGGTTTTGCTTAAAGCCAGACAGTGGCAGCTTGGAATTGCTGGACATGAGCCCTTAAACTTGTAGTCAGTAGTGTAGTACCTGAGCCACCTCTGCCCTATATGGGATTTCAGCAAAAACCATATTAGTCCCCAAAATTACTTTTTTATTACATTACATGATGCACATCATTCTCCAGCAATTTAAAATACTCCATGCTTCGACCTTTGACATGACTCCATTAGACACAATAAATGGGTAAGTGATGAAGAGATTACAGTTCCCGGCTTCATTGTGCATTCAACGGATTACCTTGTTATCGCCAGGGCCAGGTTCCCGACTCGGTGCTCCTCAGGATGAGGGCTGGATCGGGGGTGCCCTCACATTGCAGTTTAGTAATTATAGACTATAGACCAAAATGTCTTAAATTATTTTTAAAAAATGCCCTTAATGCTTTAATTAAAGAAACTAAAAAGTCTTAAAATACAAAAGACCTTTAATGTTTTAACTATATAAACTAAAACTATTGACTAAACCAATCCAACTTAATTGACCAATTGTCTGTTGAGTGTTGTCAACTAGTCTGGCATTAGACTGGTTCTTTACTGTTCATCTTTAATTGAATGTGTATGGTGAAACCAATGTCCAGGAATGTTTCCAAATACTCAAAAAGGGTCCCAAACTTTTGTAAGTATCTGAAAAGAGACTTTATTCATGCATCTGAGTTTTTCCGTTTTCTCAGCATTAAGAGCTCCCTTTCCATTTAATTAGTATTAAGTTTCTATCGGGCAGCACGGTGGCTCTGTCACCTCACAGCGAGAAGGTCCTGGGTTTGATCCCATGTGGAGCTTGCTGGGTCCTTTCTGAGTGGATTCTAGATGTCCTCCTCGTGTTTGTGTGGGTTTGCCCTGGGTAGCCCAGTTTCTGCCCACAGCCCAAAGACATGCGTTAAGTTAAGGTGGGTTGGCGACCTGTCTAGGTTTGTTCCTGCCTTGGGCCCTATGCTGCCGGCTAGGCACCGGCTCTCCCACGACCCTGTCCAGGATTGCGCAGATAAGGAAGTGAATGTATGAATGAATAACTTTCTAGCCAGCAGGGTAACTGTGACACAAGATACTCCAGATACTGCCTATTACTACTGCCTACTACTCATACTACTATCCAGACCTTACCTGTTACCTATGTTATATTTTTGTGCAATACTACACTGTTTGTCTCCAGATGTGGGAAACAGAGCACAAAAAGCAGGGCTGCATAGGAAGAGAAGGATGTCTGCAGAAACTGCGTAGCTGGATCTCAGAGCACGAGGAGATGGTTAAAGTGAATGAGAGACCAGCTTGGTCGACACAGATACAGCAAACTTTAAAAGATTTTGAGGTCTGTATTTCAGCATTCAGAAAGCTATTTTAAACTAACTTTGTTATTTATGTGAGAGAACTTGATCACTGTTTACTTGCAGGAGGTTGACCAGAATCTAAAGCTGAAATCCGCTGAGCTGCAACAGTTGAGATCTCTTCACTTATTGGGACTGCAGGATGGTCAGCACCCAGGCGATCAGACATTCTCTGCACAGGTTGAGGCAACCAGCCAGCAGTGCCAAGCGCTGAGCCAACAGGTACGCTGAAAAGTTGAACGTACATACTTGATATGTGTAATTTCTGGGGTACTGGTGGTAA
This sequence comes from Ancistrus triradiatus, assembly GCA_025084515.1. Taxonomy (NCBI): domain Eukaryota; kingdom Metazoa; phylum Chordata; class Actinopteri; order Siluriformes; family Loricariidae; genus Ancistrus; species Ancistrus triradiatus. Next base: position 76,395 of record JAJAGP010002281.1, on the reverse strand, counting down.
TTGATATGTGAATTCTTTCTTATATGTTCAATTGCTAATATTTTCCGTTGCAGATATGTGCTGTAAGGGCTGCTCTAATCATGCTGAACAAGCAGTGGGGTCAGTTTGAGACAGAGTTTAGAGCTGCAACTCTACAAACTGTCAGCATGGCCTATCAGCTAGAGTGCAGCAGAATCCCAAGGCTTTCTCTCTCACAGAGCAAAGAACATGTAGAACAGCTCCAGGTGAGAAAACAGCATACGTTAATGGACAGTGACTTGAGCTTAACTTTTTACCTGAAATTTCTTGCATTGTTTTAGACATGCACATGACTGGATATTATGCATATTTGACTAGAAAATCATACAGAGAATAACTAGAAGGTCTAGAAAATCCAGAATGAGCATTCTTTACAGGTTATAGAAGCCTGCACGGTTTTCTTTTGTTGCAGGTTTGAACCTGTTTTAACACTAACTTTGTAATTTTAATAATTAAAATAGTAAATAGTAATCCCCTTCTGCTAGGTCAGTGGTTCCCAAAGTTGGGATTGAGGCAAACTGCAATGTTAGTGTCTTCAAGCATATTTTTATCTTCAAAAGGGGGCACTGCAGAAAAAAGTTTGGGAACCATTGTGCTACACAAATCTCCTGTACTGCTTGACAGCTACCAGCTTGGGAGGGTGCTTCCATTAAAGCATTTTATGCCAACGACTTGCTCTTTAAACGGCTGACAATTAAGTGTCATAGGGCAGCTAAACACACTCCACAGAGAGCTTGGAGCTCACTCATCTATACATACATGAGCTGTAACATTTAATCGTCTTGCTTAATATTGTGGGTCTCCCTCATGCTACCAAGGCTCTGACTAGTCAAGACTCCACAAGACCTCTGAAGATGTCCTGTGATATCTTTCAGCAAGTTTAAACTTACCAGAGCAGCCTCCTGACTGCCCTTAGCTGGTGGTTTACAAATCGCTAGCTTGCCTCTGTCCCTAACAAAGCGAGCACACAACACGGAAAAAAGTGCGTGTAGTGAAACGAACGTATGACACGTACGACAATGATGCGACAACCTGTGTGGCCTAAAAGGTGCACTTATATAGACCCAACAATAGCAATTTACAGCACATTATGAGAAATAGGGACTGGTGCATGTGCGATCGCGCCGAGCAGGCTTACTCCGCAATAGTGAGACAACGCTGGCCTCTAGCAGCCCAACCGTGACTCCTAATAGGGTGTGTCTAAAATTAATTAGATTCCGAACAGCCTTTGAGAACCAAGTTTGAATTCTGAGTTTCCTGTGTGTTTATACATACAGTGGGGCAAAAAAGTATTTAGTCAGCCACTGATTGTGCAATTTCCTTACTTAGAAAGATGAGAGAGGTCTGTAATTTTCATCATAGGTACACTTCAACTATGAGCCAAAATGAGAAAAAAAAATCCACGAAATCACATTGTAGGATTTTTAAAGAATTTAATTGTAAAATTATGGTGGAAAAATAAGTATTTTGGTCAATAAATTTTTGGTTCAAACTCAATGCTTTGTAACATAACCTTTGTTGGCAATGACCAGAGCTCAAACGATTCCTGTAAGTATTTTTGGCCCATCCTCCATGCAGATCTCCTCTAGAGCAGTGATGTTTTGGGGCAAACACAGACTTTTTCAACTCCCTCCACACATTTGAGGTCTGGAGACTGGCTAGGCCCACTCCGGACCTTGAAATGCTGTTTTGCGGAGGCCACTCCTTCGTTGCCCAAGCGGTATGTTTGGGATCATTGTCATGCCCTGGAAGACCCAGCCACGTTCCATCTTCAATGCTCTCACTGATGGAAGGAGGTTTTGGCTTAAAATCTCACGAATACATGGCCCCATTCTTTCTTCCCTTAAACATGGATCAGTCGTCCTGTTCCCTCTGCAGAAAACAGCCCCAAAGCATGAGGTTTCCACCCCCATGCTTCACAGTAGGTATGGTGTTCTTGGGATGCAACTCAGCATCCTTTTTCCTCCAGTTGATTTTTTTACCCAAAAAAGTTCTATTTTGGTTTCATCTGACCACATGATATTCTCCCCATCCTCTTCTGGATCATCCATATGCTTTTTCTGGCAAACTTCAGACGATCCTGGACATGTACTGGCTTAAGCAGGGCGGCACGCCCTGGCACTGCAGGATCTGAGTCTGTCTTGGCGAAGTGTGTTACTGATGGTAGCCTTGTTACGTTGGTGTCCCCAGCTCTGTTGCAGGTCATTTCATCAGGGTCCCTCCATATAGTTCTGGGATTTTTGCTCACCGTTCTCATGATCATATTGATCCCACGGGAATGAGATCTTGCGTGGAGCCCCAGATCGAGGGAGATTATCAATGATCTTGTATGTCTTACAATTGCTCCTACAGTTGATTTTATTCACACCAACCTGCTTGCCTATTGTAGATTCACTCTTCCCAACCTGGTGCAGGTCTACAATTTTCGTCCTGGTGTCCTTTGACAGCTTCTTTGGTCTTGACCATGGTTAAGTTTTGGAGTCTGACTGTTTGAGGCTGTGGACAGGTTTCTATTTATACAGATACACGAGGTCAAGCAGGTGCCATTAATACAGGTAACGAGTGGAAAACAGAGGAGCTTCTTAAAGAAGAAGTTACAGGTCTGTGAGAGCCAGAAATCTTGGTTGTTTGTGGGTGACCAAATACTTATTTTCCACCATGATTTACAATTAAATTCTTTAAAAATCCTACAGTGTGATTTCCTGGATTTTTTTTCACAATTTGTCTCTCATAGTTGAAGTGTACCTATGATGAAAATGACAGACCTCTCTCATATTTCTAAGTAGGAGAACTTGTACAATCAGTGGCTGACTAAATACGTTTTTGCCCCACTGTATGTATAACATGTACAAGATTGTCTAGTTTACTGCTTTTCTGTTGGTACTCTGAATCCCTGATTTTAAATTAGAAGTCTGGCTATGTGATCTGATTGTAATGTCTGTCCACAGGCACTTCAGGAAAAGGTAAAAAGATCCGAGGAGACTTGGAACAACTTATCCAGACTTTTCTTAGATTTGAATGGCAAAATCCATCCTGGTGCGGCTCTACTCCTGTCTAACCAGCTGGACCATGAGAGAGCACAGTCAGTAACCCTATTTTACAGCACTCTCACTTCTGCTTAAGCCACTATGTAGCTACATAGCTTTTGCAGTTGTATTGTAATGAACTTGTTTGATCTTATTTTTGAACGAAGAGGCGATAATGGAACAGGATAATTCATCAGTCTGGTACTGGGGGGAATGGGATGCAATTTCTCATGTGATTTTTTTTTATTATTATTATTTATATCGATTTCTCGAGCTTTGAAACATTTTGGGACTCCTAAACACCAGTTTCATGACTATGAAATTGTGCTTGCTATGGTATTTCAGTCATCGATAAACCGCTGAACGCTTTCATACTTTCCTGCATGTTGGAAGTTTTCATTCATTGATCTTGTTGGCTGATCAGTTCAGTTATTTTTTTTGTTCAGTTATTTAACATTTTGGAACTGACATTACTAAGTGAAAGTATTTACACTTACATATATTTGTATACATGAAATTGCATCCTACTTCCATGTAAATACTTACTGTTCTCAGAATTTATAGCAGTCAGATCATATCTAGGCTTTTGGTTGCCATTTCTGTTGATGGGAAGCAATTTATGGGCAGTGGGAAAAAATGGGAAACTGTTAGTGCTGCAAAGAAGGGACCAACTGCATTTAATGAATATGGATTTAGAATGGGATGTCATAAAAGCTCCTGTAAGTGTAATCTGTGTTACACTACTTTTGTACATACAGTGTATAATAATTCTGTAGATTATCTAAAAAAATTCACAACACAATCCATACAGAATGTGTAATCTGAAACAAACAACAGAAAGTATGGGTATCTACAGCCTGTATGGGCTTCTATATAATGTCTGGCAGTACCCTTCTTCCACTATCTTGGTTCAGCAGCATCTTAAAGCCAAAGCTCCTCCCCTGGCACAATTCTCATCCCTTCCTACTGGCCACCTGCATAGAACAGGTATTACCCATGGTATGGAAGCAGAAAATGGATACAAACAGTAAATGGCACAGAAAATATACATGACAGGGCACGTAACATTTGCACTGTGATATTCAGTCTCATTTATAAGCCTTTGACAAGTTCTGTGGTGTTTCAAAGCACTGAATTAATGGGGCAAGAAATTCCCAGTCACCAGTAGGTCACTGAGGCTGAATTTTGAGGCTATACCTTCCTGTATTTTCAGTAATCTGTCATGTAGGGTCAGTTTTCCAATTATTAAAATCAAGGTCAGCAATTAGAACAGAAAATGAGAAAGTAGGATAAACTGAAAATTTTAACGGAAAAATACAGTGCACTTGGTTGTGTCCCAATCCATATACTGCAGTCATATACAATCTCTTTTCTTAGCAGTTTTGACAGACTGGAATATACAGTAGTGCTGATGTATATTTTTGAGAAACGGCTGGATTTCATGGTCCTGGTATCTGTATGATTAATCAGTGGTGTGAGACCCAACACTGGCAAACAATCACAACGTGTGCACTGCCTTATGGTCTGTGACTGCAAGTGATTGAGTGGCATAGTGTAATAGTAACAGTAAAGCAATTCTAGGTTTTTGAAAGGTGTGTAGTGTGCAAAAGACATAACCTGCTTCCAGTCAGTCAGTACTGTCATGAATAGTCAAGTCAAGTCAAGTCAGATCTATTTACATAGCGCTTTTTACAATGGAGCATTGTCTCAAGCAACTTTACAAGTTTTAGATTATCTCCTAATAACTACGTCCAATCCCAAATTGAACAAGCCTAGGGCGACAGTTGCAAGGAAAAACTCCCTGAGTGTTATAGGAAGAAACCTTGGGAGGACCAAGACTCAAAAAGGGACCCAAGCTCCTTGGGCGGCGTAGATGATAAATCTAAGAGCGAAACTAAAGTCATGGAGTCAAAGTTCGAATAAAATGTGAAGTATGCACATCGGCATTAGGATGTCAGTATGAGACCAGTATGAGATATTTGGCTAATACTCAGTGTTGATGTCAGTATTGTGACAGAAGTGGGAACATTGAACTGGAAAATTGGAATAGAAAATTATATTCTTAGTTTCAAACCTTCATACGTTCTTAGTTGTGCTGCCATAAAAATGCAACCCTCTCTGATATTTCATTCAAGCTAAGTTCTTAGGTTATGTATGGTGTATCAGGCAGATTTGAAGGAGGATAACCTGAAGTTACTGTTTTACTCATTCGCTTCTGCCGGATCACTTAGATTTTTATTTAGGGAATTCAGAGAGTTTCCTGGTGTGACAATTAAAAGAACCATTGAAGTACTGGTTACTGAAATTGGAAACTCACCATGCTACTTTTATTCGTGTTATAAATATAAAATAAAAAATATCTACACTCAACAGTTGCAAGTAGCACAGTGGTAGAAATGTGTGTCCTATTGAAGGCACTGTGGTTTTTGAATTTGGCTTAACTTCTTCATGGAGGTTCATAAACTGTTTATAATTGTGTTTTTTGGGCAATTTTATGTAGTTGTGTGGAAAGTGTGTGTAATCGTGTGAAATTGAGTGTATCTAGCCAGACTGTGTAAACATCTTGAGTGTGTGTTGGACATAAGGTGGACAGCTATGCAGCGGGATGTGGAAATGGAACTGCAGAAAGCTCAGACTGAACTGGCTCTCTGGCAGGAGTACAGGCTGCTATATGAGGACTGCTCTGAGCATTTGAGCCATCTTTGGGAGCAGTGGGAGGCACTCCTTAAGACTCCAGAAGAAATGGAGGACAGAATACAGCTGCTTCAGAGCAGGAAGGACATCATCAGTGTGAGTGATCCAGTAGTGCCTACACTCCAATCACACCATTAACACAATTGCTGCCCAATGGAGTCACCAATAAGTGCTCTTAGGTGTACACTAATTCCGTCATCAGATTTTGACAGTTTCACGATTACTAATTTGAATAGCTTATGCTAATACAGGGATCTGCAGTAAGCTTTTTACCAAGGAGCACTGGTGCTCCTGATATGAAATTAACAGGGGCACACACAAAAATCCGTTACGAACTTACTAACGTTTGCTATTTTTATCTTTAACTATCATTTTTTGTTTCATTTCCCTCTTTTACGTTATTCCTCCAGATTAGACAGGAATAAAAATTTTGTTCAGCAAAGCATGGGACTAGAAAAATTGAATGTTCCTTTTTGTAATGGCAGCGTGAGGAAATTATCCAACTTTGCTTACTGCACGTCACAAGTAGCTTTAATGTAAAACGAAGGTACAGTGAGAGAACAGTTTCAGTTATAAAAACAAACAAACAATTGTTTAAATGTAAAACATTATATATTATAAAAGCTGATTTGTAATAACTGAAATATGTTTTTTGTACCTACATATTTGTACAATAATCGCAGGATTATGTGTAATAAAATGATTGAACTACATTGCACCTGTTGTTATCTGTCGCAGGTGTTAAATATGCATGTAATTATATAAATGTACTTTGTAAACATGTCCCATATTAATTCTTTGCTAGTTTTAATCATTAATTTATGTCCAGTTAACATCTAAATGTGCTAAACCACATATCTCATACAGAAGGGCTTACATTTTCACTCATGTTAGTCCTCATATTAGCTTCTGTGTATACTTTACCCGTTCCTCTTTTCAAATATCGGCAAGTATTTGCGTGTGTTATGCCGTTCCTCCAAAAAGAAGCCATAAATAAAGATTAAAATTTTGATAATACTGAAGAGACTATAATACACACTTATAAAACTAGTGTTCATGCTAACGGTTAATGTACATCTGTACACCATTCGCATGAACATGCATTCAATAACCGTTAGAAAGCTCCACATACAGAATGCTCTACATACAAAGTAGGCAACAAGGACACTCTGTAGGTATTGAGACAGACATCTCATCCCGCTCAAGTGCTCTTAAATAAATATTCCATTCACATTTATTTAAAAGGAAGGCGCAAATGTGAGCAAAATGCGAGCACTTCAGAATTTTTAAAAAACTGCTTTGTCTAAAACCTGGTCATTTCTTATCGTCATTTGCAAAGAGTTTTTTTCCCGGATTTGGGATATTTTGGGGTGGTTTGTGCATTTTTTTGTTTGATATGAAAACATTTGTCCTCAAAACAAGTTTTGTGTGATTTCATCATAAAACATGCATGTTAATTGGAAGGGACTTATATGTACTATAAAATAAAGAGCAATAGATAAAATAAAAGATCTATGGGCTTTGAGGTCCTGCTGTGTTATTGGAATAAGCTATATTGATGTAATAAGTAGGTGAATGCTTTTGAACTTGCAGGAACATTGAGTTCTGAGATAGGACATGGCATTGCTCACAGGGCTAAAAATATTTCCATGTGCTCGAGCTCGGCTTCCTCAGAGAAGAACTTGCGTAGCCTGCTCTTATACTTTTACAAAGAGTGGAGATTAGTTTAATGTTGTTTTGGGCAAAAACTTTCAAGCATGCATTTCTCTTAGTAAAGAATTTAAAACCATATCATGTAAGGCTGTGCTGAAAAATCGATACCGCAATATATCGCGATATTTATTTTCACCATTTACTACATTGGATTTTAGCTCAAAATATAGCTAATATATATATATATATATATATATAATATATATTTTATATATATAAAACACATTTTAAATGGGGTGCAAACTACAGTCTCCGTTCCTGTAGATGTCATAGTACAGTGAAAACTCTGAGTTTGTGCACTGAATTGTCAATGTGATGTGATGTATTAAGACGACTCAGATTGTACACCGTAACTTGTATTTCAGCTGCTCTTATATTTTCAGTGGACTATGTGGAAAATTGCAATATGTCACACTATGCATTGTATTGCAGTGTATCGTGATATAATTGTATCGTGATCTTTGTATCGTGATGCGTATCATATGGTGGAGTCCTTTCCAATACTCACCCCTAATATCATGACTAATACTGCATTTTTTATTCACAGTGGACCTTGCAATGGGAAATAAGATACTCTTAAATGTCTGAGTTGAGAAAAGGGATATTATTTGCATAAAAATAAGTAACTCTTTGAGCAAGGTCTTGCATGAACAATGTAAAATCTACAGTGATGCAATGCCACTGAATGAAAGCAAATGTGCAGAAATGAACACTCTGTCTCTCAAAGTGACGTTCCTAGTCATGTGTTTAAAGTTCTTGGCACATTTTCATGGCATGTTTTCATGTTATATCTTGTACAAATCTCCTGAGTGTCTCTTCACTAGGAGTTGGAGGACAAACTGGAAAACTTGCAGGGAAGTGTTGGGAATGTATTCGAGGCCTCTAAGCATCTTGTTGCACAGTTAGAGCCCAATGCATCCCCCATAATCCAGTCAGAGGCCAGGCTGCTATCACGTGACCTTGTGCATCTGGGTCAGGCCTTGACTACGACACGGGTACAGCTCCAGGTGAGGTTTATGTGTAATAATTGTAATAACTAGAGTAACTAATACTGTGCTGTGCATTCTTAAGAAAAGTGTTTTGCATGGAATGTTATATAGGATGAGCTAGAGGAGCATGCCAGTGTCAGAACAGCTTTGGAAACACTGGTGGAATGTCTCGACCGCGTTGAAAGTGTAATGACCTCCCCTACTGCAACGATTGAGTGCTTAAAGGTGAGTCAGTTACCTCCTGGAAAAAAAAACATTGGTAGTCTTTTATTCAAGGCATCAAGGCACCAATTCTTCAATTAGACAAACCCTTCTGAAGCTTTTGTAGGCTTTTTGTTATGACCTTAACCCCACTGAGAAATTCTGAGCATGAGAGTCTACAAGTGTAGAGACCACCATTTACACTTCTTTACCTCTTTATTTGAATCTACTATTGAAAGGCACGTAATTACTTCAAAATGTCTGCACTTCTTTCCTGATAATAGGAATTGTATTAAGGCTTGTAAATTGCTGAAGAAGTCTACCTTTGAATCTAGCTTGCATTGATACTAAAAGCCTGTCTGCAAGGGGCTTTTACAGTGGTGCTTGAAAATTTGTGAACTCTTTAGAACATTCTATACTTCTCCATACAGTGGGGCAAAAAAGTATTTGGTCAGCCACTGGTTGTGCAAGTTCTCCTACTTAGAAAGATGAGAGAGGTCTGTCATTTTCATCATAGGTACACTTCAACTATGAGAGACAAAATGAGAAAACAAAATCCAGGAAGTCACATTGTAGGATTTTTAAAGAATTTAATTGTAAATTGTGGTGGAAAATAAGTATTTAGTCAATAACAAAAGTTCAACTCAGTACTTTGTAACATAACCTTTGTTGGCAATAACAAAGGTCAAACGTTTCCTGTAAGTCTTCAGCAGGTTTGCACACACTGTAGCTGGTATTTTGGCCCATTCCTCCATGCAGATCTCCTCAGAGCAAGATCTCCCCTTTGGGAGCTGTTGCCTGGGCAACTTGGACTTTCAAACTCCCTCCACAAAATTTTCTATGGGGTTGAGGTCTGGAGACTGACTAGACCATTTCAGGACCTTGAAATGCTTTTATATGGGACACTCCTCCTTTGTCCGAGCATTGTGTTCGGGGATCAATTGTCATGCTGGAAGACCCAGCCATGGGGGGGGGGGGCGTTCCATCTTCAATGCTCTCACTGATGGAAGGATTGGTTTTGGCTTAAAATCTCATGGCCTCGTTCCCTTAACACAAATCAGTCGTCCTTGTCCCCTTTGCAGAAAAACAGCCCCAAAGCATGATGTTTCCCACACCCCCTCACATACGTTTGTGTTCTTGAGATGCAACTCTTTTTTCTTCTCCAAACACGGCAAGTTTGAGTTTTTACCAAAAAGTTCCATTTTGGTTTCATCTGACCACATGATATTTCTCCCAGTCCTCTTCTGGATCATCCATATGCTCTCTGGACATGTACTGGCTAAAGCAGGGGACACGCTGGCACTGCAGGAATCTGAGTCCCTCTCGGCGTAGTGTATTACTGATTGGTAGCCCTTGTTTCTTTGGCCCCAGCTCTCTGCAGGTCATTTCATCAGGTTCCCTCCATGTAGTTCTGGGATTTTTGCTCCACCGTTCTCATGATCATTTTGACCCCACAGGATGAGATCTTGTATGGGCCCCAGATCAAGGGAGATTGTCAATGGTCTTGTATGTCTTTCGATTTTCTTACAATTGCTCCTACAGTTGATTTATTCACACCTGCTTGCCAATGTAGATTCACTCTTCCCAGCCTGGTGCAGGTCTACAATTTTTCTCCTGTGTCCTTCTACAGCTCTTTAGGTTCTTGGCCATGGTTGAGTTTGGAGTCCTGACTGTTTGAAAGCTGTGGACAGGTGTCTTTTATACAGATAACGAGGTCAAACAGGTTCCCTTAATACCGGTAACGATGGAAGGACAGAAGAGCTTCTTAAAGAAGTTGTTACAGGTCTGTGAGAGCCCGAAATCTTGCTTGTTTGTGGGTGACCAAATACTTATTTTTCCACCATGATTTACAATTAAATTCTTTAAAAATTCTGCAATGTGATTTCCTGGATTTTTTTTTTTCTAATTTTGTCCCTCCATCAGTTGAAGTGTACCTATGATGAAAATTACAGCTCTCTCTCATCTTTCCAAGTAGAGAACTTGCACAATCAGTGGCTGACTAAATACTTTTTGCCCCACTGTAATCAGAATTACAACAGACACCATATTAAAAGCAAAGTATCTTTTCTGCACTTTCCCTTGAGATCACAGGACGGTTCTATGGGGCGCCAAGAGGGGCCAGTGCCCCTGTCATAGGCAGGCCTTGGTCCCCCTTATGGCACCCCTAAATTAGGGGTGAATCTCTTCATGAATCGGCACACTTAATGGATCTAGAAAGTAATCGCCCCCCCCCCCCCATAAGAAAACCACTGGCCCCCCAATTGAAGTGGTCTAGAACCGTCACTGCGTGGGATCAGTGAAGTTCTATCCAATCTATTACACACAATTTAAAATCTACATTAGTATTCATTAAACATGGATTTTCTTAGATGTTCTATTGATTCGCATCTTGTTTCACAGTAAAATGTCTAGACACTGCTAGAAGTAAAATCTGAGCTTTCATATTTGTCTAAAACAATGAAGGCCTGCTGTTCAGGTTACTGTGGCTTATATTTTTAGACAACAGTATGCACTGTTTTATTCACAGAATCCCACTAATCTCTAAAGTTTAATCTCCTGAAAAACTTCTGAAACTCTGTGTGTCCAATTTCTATTTTACAAACAGTTTTACTTTTCCTAAGGTCAAGAGATTAATGGCACCGTCTCAAATTACTTCCTCTGTCCAATGTAGATACCACTATGTTTGGACATAAAATCACAGAACCTCACTCAATTATCATTCATGTAAATGTATGCCTTTATATTCAGGAATAGTTTTAGATAACTCCGTATTTGACTTTCAATGACTGTTCATTTAAATGTTACTGGTAATTATTTTATAAATAGTGCTCCAAGTAGGCATAATAGGCGTCATTTGAGACACGGCTGACTAAGTCTCCCTTCTCAACGTCAGACTGAATGAGCTGAGCATACCTTTTTCTGTAATTCGGCCATTCTGTTCTTCTTCACTCCCGACAGCCAAACAAGTTGTGTGCAGTTTGATGCTTTCTGCTGCATCTGTGACCTTTTTTGAATGTCACAGCTGCTCTCCATCCTCCTGGTACTTCATACCGCCACTCAGTCTTTTTAGCAGTACACTAATGGCACTTAGTTTAACCCAGAGTAAAACCCCATTCAGGCCCAGGGAGGACATGCAAACTCCAAACCGGTGGAAGCTGAGGTCATCATAGAGCAATGGATGATGGAGCTGTGAGTATTTTCCTCATTTATTTAATTGGGCTTTCTTTATCTACATTTAGGACCATTTTTGTGACCTAAAAGGAGAAACCCTAATATTTATGCAGAAATATAGAAACATTCTAAAGAGTTTCTTTAGAGACTACTTTCAAGCACCACTGTTACAGCCTTTTTTTTTTTATCTGTACTGCAATTGTGCCACCAAAGAAACCGTGTTTTGTTTTATTTATCAATCTGCACAAATAAAAACAAAGCCAGCCGGTCTGTTTTGGAAGTTATTTGGTAATATTGTTTTTTAAATATGTAATAACACAGCACCAGATAATAATTTAATTGCTATTTTGCCATATCATGTTTGCCCAACTTTACAAAGTGTTTTTTTATAGTGTATGTATTTCAGTTAATTGGTTTTGTCATACTTTGGAGTTTTTATTTATTAGTATTTTTGTTTCATATATTTATTTTTTATTTTTAATTATCACTACGACCTCTGCTCATGAGCATAAATACCATTTCACAATTTCTGGGCTGGATCATGATCCAAAACATTTATTGCAATTCTTTTGTAAGTTGGTTTTTAAGACCCCTAAATTGCAAATTGGACAACACACAGCTACGAAAACCAATGTGTCTCTACTGATACTAAATTACAGAAATAAAGCAAAACCACACTGGCTACTTGATCTTTTATAAACAATATAATTAAAATGCACTTCAACAAAAAACGTTAAACAGTTTCAAAAAAGTAAATATCACCACCATGTCCTAGGTGTCCACAAACATTATTATAATACCAATATAAAAATGGTCTGAAGTGTGCCCAGACCATAGCAAAGATGTTGTTTATTTTGGAGTCAACCGTTGTCCCGCATTTTGGGGTACATCAGACGACATGTGGTTTTTTAGAAAAGTACTTGCAATAAGCTGTATTTAACAAACTAAGTGTTATTGTTTTAAAATCTCTCTCCACTTTAAGCTGGGCTCTTCTGGAGCTGAGTGACCTTGACCCCGGAGCTCAGAGCTCTAAAAGAGAGGAGGTCTTGTATTGCCGCCTACTACTTGTGAGACTGAGCAGACAGCTGCAGGACCCTCAACAAACGCTGGGTGCTTGGTCTCTCTCAAGCCATGGACAGACACAGGTGTGTGCTGCTCAGTGATATCAACTGTGGTGGCTTAGAAGCGGTGAAGGGTACTGGACTCTGGACCAAAAGGTCCGGGTTCAAATCCCACCTCTGCCAAGCTACCACTGTTGAGTCCTGAGCATTGCCATTTAACCCACAATTGCTTGGATTGTAAATACACTATCAATTTGTAAAGTCACTCTGGATAAGGGCGTCTGCTAAATGCTGTAAATGTTAATGATATGCTGTCCTCGAAGTACATTATTCTGAACCTCTTTAAGCTGCCATTGGTGTTTTTATGGTTTGTCTGTTCCTGTGATGTATTATTGGTGTTATAGTTTTTTTATTTTATTTTTATGTTTTTTTTAGGGAGTTGTATAGTGAGCAGCTGGTGCCTCTGAGTTTCCAGCAGAAGTTGCCAGGCGTGGATGGATCTGTTTGGAACGTCATACAGTCCAGGCCTGTTCTAGCAACATTTCCGTAAAATGGTTTCTTCTATAAGCGAACGGCTGCTGCACACCACAGGTTCCCTTTTATCTTTTCTCCTCTCCATTGGCATCACTTTATATCCATTTTGAATATGGAATTGCCCTTTGGAAATGCCAGTGTTGCTACGTACCTTGCTACCGAAGGACCTTATTACTTACTGCACAGAATGAAGCTTTTTGTAGCAGTGCTAACACATTTGCAAAGGTTTTATAACCTCTCTTTCGGCTGCTCTTGTTCGGGCATGGAACAGGCAGGCCATATATTATTTTTGTCACAGGTTTTTACACTGTATGCCCTTTTTGACTGATGCAACCCACTTGGGACCGATGCTAGGACTACACCCCCAGTGGCTAGGGTTTCTCCTTATACGCGCTTGACCTTCACTTTGCAAGCCCCACGCAAGATTGAACCAAGAACCCTCTGACATGCACTTAATAATCCCATCATAGTCAGGAGTCATACTCTGATCTAGAAATCAGATTAAGTAATCTGTTAAAGTGAGCTGGATTTTAGTAATCGGATGAATCATAACATCTCTACTAGTTACCCGATTTCAGTAGGTTTTCTCAGTCTGCCCATGTGCACAGAGCAGCTAGTGAAAAAAAACAACAACATGGTTGCCAGGTCCGCTTATTTGTGGAGACTCTGAAATTCAGTATATAATCGGAAAAATTAAGAATTTAAAGTTTGAAGTTTACATCACAGTAGAACTGTCACCTCACAGCGAGATAGTTTTGGGTTCAATCCCCAGGTGGAACAGTCTGAGTCCTTTCTGTGTGGAGTCTACATGGTCCTCCCTGTGCCTGTGTAGATTTATTCCGCAGGCCAAAGACGTGTGTTAGGTTAATTGGTGTCTCTAAAGTGCCTTTTTTGGATTGAAATGCTTAGCAATAGAATAGCAATTTCAAATTAAAATAAATTTGGTTCTGTCAATCATTTGAACACTTTCAACACAACAGTTCATCTTGGAATTATGACATTGCTCCAAGTGACTGTTACTTTCAACCCCTCTATATGGAACTCTTCAGAATTCTCATTGAAAATCATACAATCTTTAGAGGGTTTAGGACATGATACCTTTAGAGTGAGCTACAACCATTGTCTTTTGTCATGGCACTCCTTTAATAGATACAGAGCAGGATGAAATACTGGTAGGTTGTAATACCTTTACAAATTTTTGCCTGCTATCCTAGTTTATTTGAGCATTTTTATACGTATCTCTGCAGAAGCTAAAGATGGAAGTGCTGATCGGCCAGCAGCTCTTGGATGGCGTGATTGCTGAGGCTTTGAGGCTTCTGGAGAAAAGTCAGATAGAAAACAGGTGAGAAATACTGTATATAACAACTCAAACCCTCAACCAGTCTCTTATTTAGTGTATTAGAGTTTTGATTATTATGGCCGGGGAAATGAAATCACAGCGTCTGATATTATCATGAAAGGGATGTTTTTATAGCGATTAAAATGTGGTTTCCAGCAGCATTCTTTCCATGGTGCATAGACTGAGCCAGCTGAGACCATAATTCAAGCAGGAGGAGTACATGTTCAGCTCTCAAACAAGCTGACTTATTCCCAGAAATGAAGCAGCTCTTCCTTCCAGCACAGAAATGAAATAACATAGTTCTTGCATGCTGCAAACTGTAGGCTGCTTATTAATAGCAAACTGCACTGTTACTGTGGCTGTATTACATCTTGAGCATGCACATTTTCTTCATTCAGTGGTGGCTTATCTCATGCATGATAGAAAATGTCTATATAGTTTATCTATTTTTACCTTGCAGAAGCTTAGCAAGGTCAAATATAAAGATTATAGTCAGTATGAGTTGACCAGTTCAAAAATAACTATTATAGTAGGGTACTATAGTAGACGTAGTAGAGTCATGGACTATTCTTGAACAGTGGTGGCTTAGGGGTCCACAAACTCCAAGCTGCCACTGTTAGGACTAAGTGTTTCGGAACATCAAACCAATTTAAATATTAGTCAAAGACAACACAAGTAAACACAAAATGCAGTTTTTAAATGAAGGTGTTTATTGTTAAGGGAGAAAAAAATCCAAACCTACATGGCCCTGTGTGAAAAAGTGATTGCCTCTCTTGTTAAAACATAACTTAAATATGGTTTATCACACCTGAGTTCACTGTCTCTAGCCACTGCCAGGCCTGATTATTGCCACACCTGTTCTCAATCAGGACATCACTTCAATAGGACCTGCCTGACAAAGTGAAGTACACCAAAAGATCCTTAAAAGCTACACATCATGCTGAGATCCAAAGAAAATCGGGAACAATTGAGAAAGAAAGTAATTGAGATCTATCAGTCTGGAAAGGGTTATAAAGACATTTCTAAAGTTTTGGGACTCCAGCAAACCATAGTGAGAGCCATTATCCACAAATGGCAAAGACATGGAACAGTGAACATGGAACATGGAATAGAACCTTCCCAGGATTGCCCGGCCGACCAAAATTAACTCAAGAGTGCAGCGATGACTCATCCAAGAGGTCACAAAAGACCCCACAACAACATCCAAAGAACTGCAGGCCTCACTTGCCTCGGTTAAGGTCAGTGTTCATGCCGCCACCGTAAGAAAGAGACTGGGCAAAAATGGCCTGCATGGCAGAGTTCCAAAACGAAAACCACTGCTGAGCAAAAAGAACATTAAGGCTCGTCTCAATTTTTCCAGAACACATCTTGATGATCCCCACTACTTTTGGGGAAACATTCTGTGGACTGACAAGACAAAAGTTGAACTCTTTGGAAGGTGTGTGTCCCATTTCATCTGGTGTAAAAGTAACACAGCATTTCAGAAAAAGAACATGATAGCAAGAGTAAATATGGTGGTGGTAGTGTGATGGTCTGGGGCTGTTTTTCTGCTTCAGAACCTGGAAGACTTGCTGTGATAAATGAAACTATGAATTCTGATGTCTTCCAAAAAATCCTGAAGGAGAATGTTTGGCCATCAGTCCGTGACCTCAAGCTGAAATGAACTTGGGTTCTGCAGCACGACAGTGATCCAAAACACACCAGCAAGTCCACCTCTGAATGGCTGAAGAAAAACAAAATGAAGACTTTGGAGTGGCCTAGTCAAATCCTGACCTGAATCCTATTGAGATGCTGTGGCATGACCTTAGAAAGGCTGTTCATGCTCGAAAACCCTACAATGGGGCTGAATTACAACAATTCTGCAAAGATGAGTGGCCAAAATTCCTCCACATACAACGCTGTAAAAGACTCACTGCAAGTTAATCACAAACGCTTGGTGTTTGCAGTTGTTGCTTGCTAAGGGTGGCCTCAACCAGTTATTAGGTTTAGGGGGCAATCACTTTTTTCACACAGGGCCTGTATGTTTTGGATTTTTTTCTCCTTTAATAATAAACACCTTCATTTAAAAAACTGCATTTTGTGTTTACTTGTGTTGTCTTTGACTAATATTTAAATTGGTTTGATGTTCTGAAACACTGAAGTCTGACAAACATGCAAAAAAATAGGAAATCAGGAAGGGGGCAAACACTTTTTCACACCACTGTAAATGCAGCTTCACTGCAGCTTGACTGTAAATCCATCCTAAATTGCAGTTTTCTTTTCTGTGTTGTTTAGGAGTGATCTGATCCTGAAGTTGACGCAGTTGAAAGACCATTGGCAGGACACACTGTATAGGGTTCGGCAGTGCAGTATGCGCTTGGAGTGGCTGACTGGACAATGGATGCTCTATAGGACAGGAATGAAAAGGATCTGGAGATTTGTAAAAGAATTAGGACCTCTCCTGTCCCCTGCTGTACTGGCACCTTGCAGCATTCATCAACTGCAACAATCCATACAGGACTATGAGGTAAACTTGTGCAGGAATAATGAGTAGTATATTGGGACTGTATTTGTGCTATGGTACCTTTAAAACATACGTATTAAGTGCAAATATATTACTTATAGTAATGTAGTAACAATCATTAGTCATTTTGTCAGGTACCTGCCACTTTGTTATCAATGGGCATCAGTACCTGGATCAATGAAAGATATTTGGATGATGCACCAGAAAGCAAACTGACATCCTAGATCCATAGTTGTAGTTTATTTGGACTGTTGGGGTTGACAAGGGATGAAGGATGATTAACACATTGTGGTGTATGGAAAAAGTTTACCTGTAGTCTCAAACTGCATGCCTGTAAACTGTACTGCTAACATCTACCTCCCAAATTATGTCTGGTGAGTGCCAACTCGGTGGTGATCCATCTCCTTTCGTGTTTTGGGCACAGGGAGGCTGATATAATGTGTATCACAACAGATGCGTTATAGCCAGTAACTGTATGCCTGCAGCTATACTGTAGATGTTTTTGATAAAATGGCCAATGAGGATTTGTAAAAAAAAGTAGATGTACCTAATAAATTGACACCTGCATATATAAATAGACCTGCTGTCTTTTATGGAAATGTTGGACAGCTACTTGACACACCAACAAAGAAATACCCTTGTCTTTGTCTTTGATACCCACAGAGGATTCAGAAGCTGCTGAGATCTCATGAACAGCTTTACACCCAGACTGTGCAGGCATGTAGGCATATCTTCCCTGTGGCAGATGGCCAGGCCCAGAAAGAGCTAAGGTCTGATCTTGAGGGACTGCAGGAAGCCTGGGAGCAAAGTTACAGTCTGTTTGAACAGAGGAAAGCACTTACCGAGTCTGTTTTTCAGGTATGGAACCAAAATCCTACACTTTCTGGCTATATGATATAGCTGAAGTTTTGATGTCTGAACAGGTATACCGATGTGTACAATGGGGCAAAGAAAGTATTTAGTCAGCCACTGATTGTGCAAGTTCCCCTACTTAGAAAGATGAGAGAGGTCTGTAATTTTCATCATAGGTACACTTCAACTGTGAGAGAGAAAAATTAGAAAACAAATCCAGGAAATCACATTGTAGGATTTTTAAAGAATTTAATTGTAAATCATGGTGGAAAATTAAAGTATTTGGGTCACCCACAAACAAGCAAGATTTTCTGGCTCTCACAGACCTGTAACTTCTTCTTTAAGAAGGCTCTTCTTCCTCCACTCATTACCTGTTTAATGGCACCTGTTTAAAAGACACCCTGTCCACAGCCTCAAACAGTCAGACTCCAAACTCAACCATGGCCCAATACCAAAGAGCTATTGAATGACACCAGGAAGAAAATTGTAGACCTGCACCAGGCTGGAAGAGTGAATCTACATTGGCAAGCATGTTGTGTGAATAAATCAACTGTGGAGCAATTGTAAGAAAATGGAAGACATACAAAGACCATTGATAATCTCCCTCGATCTGGGGCCTCACGCAAAATCTCATCCCGTGGGGTCCAAAATGAACCATGAGAAACAGTGAGCAAAATCCCAGACTACACGGAGGGACCTGATGAATGACCTGCAGAGAGCTGGGACCAAAGTAACAAGGCTACCATTAGTAATGGGGGGGAAGGCTACCATTAGTAATACACTACGCCGAGAGGGACTCAGATCCTGCAGTGCCAGGCGTGCTTGGAGGAAGAAGAATGCTGAGTTGCATTCCAAGAACACCATACCTACTGTGAAGCATGGGGGTGGAAACATCATGCTTTGGGCTGTTTTTCTGCAAAGGTTCAGGACGATTGATCCATGTTAAGGGAAGAATGAAGGGGCCATGTATCATGCGATATGAAGCCAAAACCTTCTTCCATCAGTGAGAGCATTGAAGATGGAACGTTGCTGGGTATGCATGAAGGAATGGGCCAAAATACCAGCTACAGTGTGTGCAAACCTGGTGAAGACTTACAGGAAATGTTTGACCTCTGTCATTGCCAATAAAGGTTATGTTACAAAGTATTGAGTTGAACTTTTGTTATTGACCAAATACTTATTTTCCACCATAATTTACAATTAAATTCTTAAAAAATTTTACTATGTGATTTCCTGTAATTTTTTTTCTCTTTTTGTCTCTGATAGTTGAAGTGTACCTATGATGAATATTACAGACCTCTATCATCTTTCTAAGTAGAACTTGCACAATCAGTGGCTGACTAAATACGTTTTTGCCCCACTGTATGAGTGGCTCTCAGCCTTTCTGTCAGCTGGGCTGCAGTTTGAGCCAAAGACAAGCCTTGTGAGGCACATAAATTCCAAAAGCCTAAAGTCTGGTGAAATACTTTACTATTTTGTGTTTTTCTCTAAGTGAGTACTACATTTTTCATTACAACTATAATGACCCAAACATACCTCAAACCTTTAACACAACAACCTGTAGACTCAAGAAGATCAAGGACTTTCCTCCACTGTAATCTGACCTAAACTCCATAAATCATTAATTCACACATTTAAAAACTTTGAAAAACGCAAAATAGAAGCATGTTCACTAGAAGTCTCAGACTGTTGGCCCCCACTGTCTAACAATGTGAAGGTAATATTAAATCTGAAGTACATAAGTGTCATACATCATAGCCCACTAACAGCCCAAGGACTAGAAGTTAAATATCATTATATATTAGGTGTTACGTGATGGTACTCTTGTTGAAGGTTTGAAAGTGAGAAATATGTTTTTGAAAAAAACTAAACAAACAAGTAGTGCATGGAAATTAATTTATTGATATATCTGTTCTCTGTCATTTAATCCTATTTGCATTGCTGAATTTGTTTTAGTGTGATCCAATATACTGTGTGTTGTAACTTGAGTGTAATGATAATGTTCCATGTCCAAAATCCCAATGCTTTGTATTCAAAAGATTTAAAAATATCAACATAATCATCGATGTTAGATTTTAAATCTGTCAGAAATACTACTAATAAAAAATATGGTGACATAGTGGTTAATGTCCTGTATTATGGTCCAGAATGTCCAGGGTTCAAATCTCACCTCTGCCATAGGATGTATTTTAGAAACGTTTCTATGTTGAGCCTGGAACTTCATATGAATGAAACCGAATGCCAAATAGCGTCACTGAATCCTTTGTTCACCAGTAGCATCAATGTGGCTCGCTAGTGATTTGAATTGAAAGCCCGTTTAAGTGCCATTGACCTATATACAGCATTTCTGTGCATTTTTCCACTACAGCAGTGGATAGAAAATCAGACATAATCTTGCACTGATCCTCAAAGCAGCTGGATCTGTGTTACTGCTACTTTAACAAGCCCACATTGTAATTAGGATTGTCTAGACCTTGTCTAGTCACATGCAATCCCCTCAGCTTAGTGTGATTTGGAGAAACACTGGATGTTCTCTCACTTCAGTAAAGCTTTTTGTCACTGTCCTCAATAAGATAATATTACACTCATCATCCACTTCATTAGGTACACCTGTTCAACTGCTACTTAACGCAGATATCTAATCAGCCAAACACATGGCAGCAACTCAGTGCATGTAGACATTGGTCAAGCTGACCTGCTGAAGTTCAAACTGAGCATTAGAATGGGGGAAAAAGTTGATTTAAATGGCCTTGAAAGTGGCATGGTTGTTGGTGCTAGTCGGGCTGGTCTGAGTATTTTAGAAACTGAGATTTTAGATTTTAGAAGCTACTGAGATTTACAGAGAATGTACCAAAAACTGTTATCTGAGTGAAAAATGCTTTGTTGATGCCAGAGGTCAGAGGAAAATGACCAGAGTGGTTCAAGCTGATAGAAAGGCAACAGTAATTCAAAAAACCACTCGTTTCAGCCCAGATATGAGGAAGAGCATCTCTGAATGCACAACACTTTTAACCTAGAAACAGATGGGCTACAGCAGCAGAAGATCACGCCGTTTGCCACGCCTGTCAGCTAAGAACAGGCAAACGAGACTACAGTTCATATGGGCTCACCATAATTACACAATAGCAGAATGGAAAAACATTGCCTGGTTGACTCGATTACTGCCGTGACATTTGGGTGGTAGGGTCAGAATTTGGCATAAACATTCTGAAAGCATTGATCCATCCTGCTAGGTATCAAAGGCTCAGGTTGTTGTTGGTGGTGTAATGGTGTGGGGGATATTTTCTTGGCGCAGTTTGGGCCCCTTAATACCAGCTGAGCATTTAAATGCCACAGCCAACCTGAGTATTGTTGCTGACCATGTGCTTTATGACCACATCATCTCAAACTTGGTCCTTGAACATGACCATGAGTTCACTGTACTCAAATGGCCTCCACAGTCACCTGATCTCAATCCAATAGAGCACCTCCACCCTGTGGTGGAACGGGAGATTTGCATCATGGATGTGCAGTTGACAAATCTGCAGCAGCTGCGTGATTCTGTCATGTCAATAAGGACCAAAACTTCTGATGAATGTTTTCAGCATCTTGTTGAATCTATGGCAGTTCTGAAGGCAAAAGTGGTTCAACTCTGTACTATTAAGGTGTTCCTAATAAAGTGTGTGTATATGATAGTATAATATGATAATGTGAAATGATTGGGAATGCTGTAGCATCCTACAATGCAAATTCAATTTATAAATCCTTATTATTGTTGTTGTTGATGTTGTTGTTATTTACTGTATTGGGTTTGCAATATATGCATTCCAGGGGCTGCAGGCCAGAACAATTTCGTTTTCATGGGTCTTGCTTCATTGCCTATCAGTGACAGCCCTGTAGAACTGGGATTTAAACCATTAAGAAATCAGTCAATAGTCCTGTAACCTAATTGCTGAGCCAACAAATTGTGGCACCCGAAATGGATTCAGTACTGCAGTTGTTTATGGTGATTAATGGTGATTGTACTTTTAAAAATCAATGGTTACATTTCAAAAATTTACCTTTGAGGCTAGCATTCTACCTACTGTTGTTCACTAAATGCGTGTTATGGCCTACATTAGCTCCACTTAAATGCAACTGAAAATTAACCGAAGAAATAGTACACCACAGAGACAGTGGTAGCCTAGCGGGTAAGGTACTGGACCATGGACCAGAAGGTCCAGGGTTCAAATCCCACCTCTGCCAAGCTGCCACTGTTGGGTCCTTGAGCAAGACCCTTAACCCACAATTGCTTGGATTGTAAGATTGCATCAGTTGTAAGTCGCTCTGGATAAGGGCGTCTGCTAAATAATGTAAATGTAAATGTACACCACTTCTGGATGTATTGTGACTAAGGGTGAAAATGGAAATCAATTAAAAAAAATTTCTATTTTCTAGTTTATAATTGTATAAGAGCAATTTGCTGGTTCTAACACAATTGTAGACATAACTAAGAATGCAAGGCTAGAATTATGTATCTCTAATGTCCTCTGAAATTATCTGATTTGGAGCATTGTTCATGAACAGATCTTACTTGAGAATAGCAGATCCAAGACTTTGTATCTATTTATAGTGCAGGGTTTCAGATGACCTGCATCCACCTGTGCAGATGTTCACACACCTGGACTCTCGTGTTCAATAGAGATGTGAAAAGTACTTAGTTTATGCTGTTATTAGTGAGTTGGATGAAGGTGACATTAGAAATTACCTTAATAATACAGGTAACTTCATAGCGATAAAGTAAGCAGTCACCCATATTCAGATCACCTACCTGATTTCTCTGTTTACTTCAGAACTGGAAAAGCTGTGAAGCTGGGCTTGCTGATAGTGCACTCAAACTGAAAGAGATTACAAACAGAATGAAGACGCTACCACCAGACAACCTAGAGCTTCAGGAGAAGCTCCTCAAGGTATCTGTTTGATGAAAATGGTGTTACAGTGGGTTGGTGTCGAAATGAATTTTACAGTGACATAATACTGACATTGGTGGAAAGTTGAAAAATGTTATAAGATAAGATAAGATTCTTTTATTGTCACTGCAACGAGTACAATGAAATTTAGCAGCAATCCTTACAGTGCAATTAAGAGGACATCAGTACAATTTTAAGAATAAATAAGATTTAGAAGTAAACAAAGTCCAAGATACAGTTAAATAATTTAAATCTTAGGATTGTACATATGTCTGAATGTAACAGACTGGAATATAGCAGCTTGATGTTGTAAGTACAACAGTAAAGAATATATAAGGTAAATGTATAAGGTGCCAGTGACTGGAGCATTAGAATGTAACATATGGTATGTTGCTCCTGTACAGTAGGTACTTTGGTGGCAGTGTCAGCATTGGGTGGTGTTTAGTTCTCTTATTGCACTGGGATAGAAGGTGTTCTTAAGTCTATTAGTCCGTGATGTGATGGATCTGTAGCGTTTACAAGAGGGTAGGAGATCAAACATGATGACCAGGGTGGGATGAGTCCTTCAGTGTGTTAGCTGTTCCACTGTGACAGCGTGACCTGAACACCTCCTCCAGAGAGGGCAGTGAGCAGCCGATGATATTCTGGGCTGTACTGATGACTCTTTGGAGGGCTCTCCTATCTGCAGCTGTGCTGGCAGTGTACCATGAGGAGATGCAATATGTTAGCACACTCTCAATAGAACAGTGGTAGTAAGACACCAGCAGCTTCTCCTGTAGATTGTTTTTCCTGAGAGTTTAGGAAGTAGAGTCGCTGCTGTGCCTTTTTCATTCCTGCAGTGATGTTGGTTGACCAGGTGAGGTCTTCAGCAATGTGTGTGCCCAGGTATTTGAAATCGGATACTCTTTCCACACAATCCCCATTGATGTATAGCAGGTTTGGATATGGAG
The DNA here is from genome assembly GCA_025084515.1 of Ancistrus triradiatus. Taxonomy (NCBI): domain Eukaryota; kingdom Metazoa; phylum Chordata; class Actinopteri; order Siluriformes; family Loricariidae; genus Ancistrus; species Ancistrus triradiatus. Next base: position 52,416 of record JAJAGP010002281.1, on the reverse strand, counting down.
TCTTTTTCCTGAAGTCTATGATGAGTTCCTTGGTTTATGAGGGGTTCTGGGTGAGATTGTTCTCGGAACACTACAAAGCAAGTCTTTGGACTTCGTCCCTGTAGGCTGTCCCATCACTTCCTGAGATAAGGCCAACCACCGTTGTGTCATCCGCGAACTTGATGATACTGTTGGTGGAATGTGTGGGTGCACAGTCATAGGTGTACAGATTGTAGAGTTTAACACGCAGCCCTGTGGAGCACCAGTGCTGAGTGTGATGGTGGAGGAGAGGTGGGGGCCCAGCTTGATGGTCTGAGCATGATTCGACAGAAAGTCCATAATCCAGCTGCTGATGGGCTGGGACAGTCAAATGTTAGTGAGCTTAGTGACCAGCTTACTTGGAATTAATGTATTGAAAGCTGGGTCCTTTGATCTAATTGATCAACAATCATCGTCTCTGTTTCGGTCTGCTGAGTTTAAGTCAATGAAGGTACTTTCACATTCACATTTAAGACACATTGATTGACTCATAGAATCTTTTGGTTTTGGAGGTGAGCTTGATCTTTGGTTGATTAATCTGTTAAAGGGGTAGTTGAGTGATCTATCAGCAGTTAAAAAAGACTGAAACTCTAGCGTCACATGAAATCAGTTAGCACCACAGTTGCTGAAAGTCTCACCTCCCCATCTGGGCCATCATGGGCTTCTGATAACTCTCCTCCCATCTCCTTTATTCTCCCCCATCTTCCCCTCTCCGCCTCTTTTCCTCCCCCCTCATAGCCAGCAGGCCTTAATCCCACATGCTAGTGACAGAGTGACAGGGAGAGTGATTACTAGGCTTAGCAGTAGCGGGGGTTCCACTCAGTGTCTAATACTGTGTTAATGCAGGTCGAAGAGGACGCATTGGAGCTCTGGGCAGGAGGACTGAAGGAGCTGGTCACCATGAAGGCGGACGTATCACAGTATGTGTTGCCAACAGACATGGCACTGCTACAGGCACAGGTTGAGGCACTGCATAGCCAGTGGGAAGAACTGTGCATGAAGGTAAGTCAAAGAGAGACTGAAAAGAGAGGGAAAATAGAGGTGCAGGGGATTGGTGTTGAGGCACACAATGAACTCACTATCTGGGGTCTGTGCCTCTGGAAATGGGGGGGAAAAGCAGTTTTATTTCACAATAAGAGTTAAAAGTGGCTTCTGAAATGTCATTGTTGATTGATATTGCTTTAGTTCAGTGGTAATGAGTAGAAAACAAGCAGATGACTCCTTTTACAAGTTGAATGCTAAATTGTAAAAAAAAATGCTTTAAAAGTCTGCTAACTGCAATCCATCTCAATTGTAGACAGATAGTAAAAACATGTTAGGGAGTGTCTGTACTACTTTGAGATAAAGTTAAGCATCTGAATGGCTTATTAATGCCTAGGGGAGAAACTTGGACAAACTATAAACTATTGGCATGTGAAGTTGATGTATTTATTTTTTATACTCAGATAGCCCTTTTGCTCTCATGCTTCTTATAAGATAACATTAGCTGATTGCCCAGTTTCAGTTTGTCCTGTTGCTTTGGATAAAAAACAATGGCAAGGATGCCATAAAATTGATACTGTGGCAAAAGTGTGAAAGTATATTGTTATATTCATCACACTGTGTTACAGATGTTTTCTGATTTTGTAGGTCCTTACTTTTCCAGTGTAAGCTAAAACACACTAAATGGACCTGCATATTTTATGGCATCAATTCAGATATAGGTTAAGTCAATTTAGCATGCATAACAGTGCTAACCAGGTGCCCTGTCAGCCAGGTGTTCTTTGGTTCTAGTTTAGGATGCTTATCAGAAGGCCAGGCTGCCACTATTTAAGCAAGGTTAAACTGGCTTAACTCTGATGTCTTCGGCTCAATAATTAGTTTGTTTAAAGGGAAAATATTGAGTAAATCTCACATTTCAGTGTTGCTGCACATACATTTGGGTGTCTGAAGTGTGTTCCAACCCAGGCATTTTGTGTGAGATGCATAGTTCAGAAAACATGGGACTCAACAAGGCGAACGCATCTCTCTCTTGCAAAGTTGTTGCCATTTTTTTCTTGCAAGCAGTGGATATGCTAGCATTGTTAAAGCTAAGAGCTAAAGAACAGCACCAGTCAGTCCCCAATCTCAGAAGACAGAAGAGCTTAAGTCAGCAACAAATTGTAGCCGTGCGCTAACCATTCTTAGCTAAGAAAACTTACTTTTTAAATCAAATAGCTTAATACAGGTAGTCTCCAATTTACGTTGGGGATCCATCGCAAGTTGAATTTATCGTAAACTGAGGAGTGTAATATATACTGTTCATATCATAGTGTAGCTTGCAAGTGTTTTGCTTGCCTGGGAAAGAATCAAAATTCAAAATTCAGAATGCAGTTTCTGCTGAATGTGTATTTATGAAATATTGTGTAAAATGGAGTAGCCTACCTGTAGTTCCACTATTTTATGAACATATTGGTTAATTGTCATTGTATAGCAAAATTGTTTATTTCTTAATGTGTATAACTTTGTAGTCATTTTTGTGCTCTGATGCACATGCTCATAGAATTGAGTCAGTCCCCAGGATCTAAGAGTCAACCTTAAAACAGTTGAAGTCGACTCTTCACACAGAAACTGAATTGTGGCACATTCGGGGCATACAGTAAATCTAAGTTAGCAGTGCTGGTTCTATAAACAGCCACTTTCAGTTCTTGATTTTCCCTCTGGGATCAATAAAGTATCTGTCTGTCTGTCTGTCTGTCTGTCTGTCTGTCTGTCTGTCTATCTATCTGTCTGTCTGTCTGTCTATCTATCTAACTTGAATGTTTGAATTACCCAAATACAACTAAGTTATTAATGTTATGATATCATTCAATGATTAAGGCAACAATTTCAGACATAGCTCATGACTGTGTGAATCACTGGGGTCTGGGATTTGAAAGATGATCACTTATCCCTTGTCATTCAAAGGAACAGGCACTCAAAACCAGATATCCTGAAAGTAGCAGTCTTGACAAAGTGATGCTTTTTTGACCAATGCGTGTCACAGACATTTTATTAAGACCCCTGGGAACTGGGTTAACCAATCACAGCTGTTAATGTGTTAATATGTCACATTTAAATAAGCATCTGCCAAGTAAATAAATGTTAATTCACTAATCTGTAGACATAATCAGATGTCACCTTTTTGTTATGCTACTTAAATATATGCATAAAGAACGAAGGTAAATAGTTTGCTCGTTACAGCACAGTACAGATTCTTCCGGCGACACTAATTGGCGTGTGTGTGTGTGCGTGTGTGTATGTGTGTGCGTGTGTGTATGCGTGCCAGACGACAACAGGTTGCAGGTGGGATCAGTCACTGGAATGGGATGGCAGATGGCTAAGCAGGGCTATTGTGTGTATGAGGGGAAAACACAGGTCCCCCTGAGCCAATAGGAATCACAATAGAGCTCAGTGTCTTCAGGGAATAGTCCTCCACTATGTTAAATGGTGTGGCAACAGCTCATGAAATCCCACGAAAAAGTCAAAATGATTAAAACCTTGAACCCAAATTGAGCCTGATTTATTGACCTCAGCAGAGTCAGATGGACAGTAGCCTGAATACACTAAGCAACTGGTGATAATTAACATGGTCAAGATATGTTAGCGAAAGGCTTTAAACTACAGCCAGACAGGCAAAGATCCCGTCATTCCATTTTCCATCGAGTCTGAGGTTATGATAATGATTTAACCCCTAATGTAAGCACTAATGTAAGTTTTCGCGCACCCCAAGCACATGCATTCATCAATTCAAACGTAGTTGACATGCAAGGTGAACGCATCCTGATTTTTCCTGACATGCTGCTTTGTTTAATTTAGCATTTCCATTCAGTGAGATAAAATTCCAATCATATAGATTAAATTTCCTGTGCGTATTATTTTTATCTTTGCTCCAGAAAGGTGAGGAGAACTTTTTTCCCTGAAAAGTCCACTGCCACCAGCTTTAATGGAAATCCAATAAAAGGGGGACACTTAAGAGTCGGTGCTCCTTGAATGACATAGTAGTTGGGGGGAAGTGAACCGTTAATGTCTCCTACTGTGCTATAGTACTCGGTGCTTGGACATACCAAGAAAGGGACCCTTAGAGTCAGACTGTGCTTGCAACTTTGGAGCTTATACTTTTATTCTTAACTGTCCAGCATTGCATCTCACTCCATGAGTCACGTTTTCGTGCTGAAAGACTCATTTCCCAGCTTTCTGTAAGAAATGTATTATAATAGCTCATATTGCTTTTGCACAACATTTAAACAACATTGCACATAAATTAGGCTACAGTTGATCTAATAGCAGTTTTGCTAAATTTCCAATAGTAGCCATAAGGCTGTATGTGAATTATGGGCTGTACCTAGGCTTTTGTTAAAAAAATAAATTTCAGCTTTGTGTTATTGGTTTTTTTTTTAAGAAATGCTTTAAATTGATTGTTTAATAGTCATTTGAATTATTTGAGCTGTTCTTTCAGGAAGGCATTTTAACTTTAGAGTGCACTAAATTATGAGACCTCTTTAATCACTTAATTGTAAGAGCTGTAGTTGTGGGACTGTGGTGGTTTGGTTGTTGATACTGGACTATGGACCAGAAGGTCCATGGTTCAAATCCCACTTATGCCAAGCAGCCACTGTTGGGTCCATGAGCAAGGTCCTTAATGAACAATTTTTGGATAAGGGTCTCTCCTTCATGACTCAATGTAAATGTAGTTCACACCTCATTTTCAGTGGTTAAGGTACTATTTATTGCCCCAAAATGTTAACCATAGGTTTGAGCCACTGCTTGGCCCCTAAACATCAGTTGCTTTTTTTATTGTAATATTTGTAATGCAATCCTTCCATGTAAAACTGTAAATCTCTTTGGATATGGGCGTCTGCAAAACACGTAAATGTACATGTAAATGCATTGTTTGCATTATTGCCTGCTGCCTAATCACTTCATATTTATCTGTCTCGGTGTGAAGGTTTCCAAACGCAAACAAGAGATCACTGATGACCTGAATGCCTGGATCATCTTCAATGATAAACACAAGGAACTCTGCGAGTGGCTTGCACAGATGGAGAAAAAGGTCAGCCACAGCCATGAGTACCTCAGTATCGAGGAGATGATGGAAAAACTCAAAAAGGTAACCCCAGTTTTGACATTTTGTATACTTTCCAGCTGTCTGCTAATAAAGAAAATGCCTTAAAGGCATTATGGAGCAGCTCTGTTTCATGAGAGGGTTCAGCATTCATTTGTGCACATTTCAACTGTAGGATCTGTAGGATTTTCAGTTTCTGTGTTTTAGTCCTGAGATCCATCCGTCTTACTTTCTGCTCTGTAGTACTTTTGTTCAGATCCGGAACTATAAGGGTGCAGTGTGCAATAATGAATGCCACTGATTGGTCAAGCCCAACCATTATTAATCTGGCGTTTTTTTAAACTTTGATTAAATTGATTAATTAAAGCTATTTAATTATGTCAGCGGTCACTCAGCATGACCTCTGCTGCTTTTTATATGAGAGTTAAAATCACAGTGGGGTGTTTTTTTCCAACAAGGTTATTATAGTCTGCCATGCACAGAAATAGAAAAAGGTCTAAAATTGTGCTTTGTCCCTGCACAGCTGGTTCAAAAAGGCAAGGTCTTACAGGTGAATGGAGTCATTTTAGTAGTAAAACAAGACATTATACTAAGGTATTACTGGTATTTGAAGTTAGAAGTTGCATTTATTAATTAAAGTTAGACTTCATTTTGCATGTTACAAAAGAACTCCAATCCTTTGGGTGATGTGGCAAAAATGTTTATTTCACTGTCAAGGCACCCTCTAAAGAAAAGTAATTGAATAATTCGTTTAAATGTGTTTTTTTGTAAAAACATGAAAAAGACACTGTTTAAAATGTCCTTTTGTCACAGATAATCTAATGTAATTCCAATATTTGCCAACATAATAAGAAATATGCCCATATGACCCTTCTGAATGGATTCATTTCAGTAGTGCATGAAATATTTTGCAGTGTTTTAAAATTTAACATTATTCTGTGGTTATATGAACGAGTTGATTTAGTGCAAATTTTAAATAATGTTTTTCAACATGAATCACATTACTTTTTGAGCTTTGACAGTTAACATTACAAATTTGGAATTACAATTAAAAACATATATGCAGTTTAATTTGCTGAAGTTTAATTTTTTGCTGAAATGTGTAATCACTTGATGAGGTTTCTTGGCCTGTCGTTGTTGGACCCCCAAGGGTTGAGGTTTGGGTTTTAGGGTTTAAATTTAATGACTAAGTTTTTTTCAAATTAAGTTTTTCTTCCTTTTACTTACGTTTTACATCATTATTATTATTATTATTCTTATTATTATTATTATGTAATCATTTTTGTGAATTTCATGAATTTCACTAAATTTATAGAGGTGACCATAACCTTACAGATGTTAAGAACTACTGTTTTATTAATTTTGTGCTATTCTTGATATTTAATTGAATGGAAACAATATGTAATCCAGGACCATTTAGTTTGTAAAATGAGTTTTATTTTTAATAATCCTTTATTTGTACTGTTATCTGCTTGAAGGGTTTATGGGTCAATATAACAAGAAGTACAAATAGGCCAATTGTTCAGTTTTATGAGTATCCATATAGGGATTAGAAACAGGCTCAAACCAACAACATCTTGCCTCTTTTTGATGAGGGCTCTCACATGATACAGTGAGGATATAGATGCACTCATCTAACAATATAATGGTGGTAACAAGTGAGAAATAGTTGTGTATTTCATAGTTATTGACCTTACATGTAATATACATGGCTATTTTTCTTGGATAACAATGAGCTTCTAATGGGAAGCCTTTCTCTTTGTACCTAACAGTGTTGTATTATATACAAGACAGTCATTAGCACATAATTTTGTGTTGAGAATAGTTCTTTTTGCTGCTGGTTTAAGAATGGCCCATTGATGGTTAGACACCAAAATGCAGCCATTGTTTTTTTCGGGGGTGTTGTCACTGGCAACAGTGAGTGGCTGTTGATCAAAGTGAGCTAGGCCCAGCCCAAACAAAACGATGAAACCCCAGTAAGCATCAATGGATATAAAAGAGAAAGTATAGGGTCATAGGAGTCTTTGCCTCAAACAAACTCAAATCGATGAAGAGAGCAACTGGTCTAAGAAAGCTTCCTGAAGTACTCACCTCCACAGAGGACCCAACTGGAGTGGGCCACACTTTACAGCTGCTCGTTCTAAACAACCTGATGTGTAGAGAGTCCTGGGCTTTGTTTGAGATGGTTAACAAGTAAAACGACAGGAGCTCATGTTTTGTGTTTTGGCAGGACTGCATGGAGGAGATTAATCTCTTCAGTGATAATAAGAGCCACCTTAAGCATCTGGGGCAGCAGCTGCTGTTAGCCAGTGACCGTGCCAAAGAGGCCAAGATTGAGGGCATGCTGCGAGACGTCAATGATCGGTGGCAGCACCTGTTCGACCACATTGAGACCAGGTGAGATACAAGAAAACAAACCATGTGAGAACAAGTAGATTAGCAAAGGTATTGTTACATTTCCGTAAACAGCAGCATGACACGTTACTGTATAACAACACCAAGAAAGGATGTTACCCAAACCATCTTTGTATGAACTAAGTGTTTTATCACCATAACATTAGGAGAAATAATGATATTGCGTAGTTATTCGTAAAGGCTGAAATTGTACTAAATACTAAATTGTTAATACTGTTTCATTGGAGCCAAAAACAAACTAGCCCATTTACACTGGCATCACCAAACCCTGCATGAAGAAGGCCAAAGTGTTTATGCATAACACTTTAAGTATATTTCTACTTTAGATCTTGACTATATACATCGTTTCCGGGCTTTCCACAATGACTTCTTTTATATGTGACTTTGCTGTTTTGTGTTGAGTATCTATGGGTATTTGTAAGATTTAATTTTAGTCTCACAAGTACCCTTTTGTTAACCCTCTCCCCAAGGAACTTGTAAACTGCCATATGCCCACCAGAAAAATAAGTAAATAAATAACATGATGTTATAACAATACACTTTCGCATTGTCCCCACCAACCTTAGATAATCTCATTATACCCACTATTAGCCAAGAAATAATTTACACACATATTGTTATTTAGAAATAAAATGTCCATATATATTAAAAGCAGATAACATTATGTATATTTAACGGTGCCTAAGAAAAATAGATTCTCTTTAAGTTATTTTAATATTGTCTACTGCTTTAAGGTTTTTGGACTGTGGAGCCTAGCGATTAAGGTACTGGACTCTGGACCAGAATGTCCAGGGTTCAAATCCCACCTCTGCCAAGCTGCCACTGTTGGGTCCTTGAGCAAAACCCTTAACCCACACTTGTTTGGATTATAAGATTGTATCAATTGTAAGTCGCACTGGATAAAGGCATCTGCTAAATGCTGTAAATGTAAATATAAGTTCTATGAAGCCATGTCTGTAAGCATGTCTCATTTTCAAGCATTTCCTCTGAGTTAAGGTACCTTATTTTCCGGGCTATAAAGCGCACCGGGTTGTAAGGCGCTATATCAGTGATCGACTGCTAACGGGTATATTTTCATACATAAAGCGCACCGGGTTATAAGGCGCATTAAATGAAACAAAACTCTTAAGTTCCGTCGGAAGCTCAGTTTGGTCTTTACCTGGCGCAGGGCGTCTTCTTGCTTCCTCCACTTCTGTATCATTGATTCGTTAATGTTGAATTCTCTCGCAGCTGCTCTATGTCCATGTTGTACTGCGTGACCGATAGCGTTGTGTTTGAAATCCGCTTCTAAAATGAATGAATGAATGCACGTACCCTAATGCTGAAGCAATAACGTTTACTACGCCGCGATGCTCGCACTACGATGGCCTAACCTACCAAGGCCGTGCCAAAACATTTTGACAGATTTATGAGCGCCGTGTTTTATCTACAATCGGTTCTTGGTCAGGAAGCACAACCAGAATTAATTCATACATTAGACGCACCGCATTTTAAGGCGCACTGTCGAATTTTATGTGCGCCTTATGGTCCGAAAAATTTTTTGCCAGTTAAACAGAAGTTCAGTGGTAATTAATGAGCAGTTTTATTGGCTTAGTTTTGTTTTTATATCATGTTTTCATTTTTCGAAACCATACTCGTTTTCGGTAGTTAGAAATAGGATTTTTGTGTTTTGTGATTGACAGTCTGTTGATGGGTTTGTTTTAATAACTCATAAATGGCTTTGCTCCTGTCAGTCTCTTCACTCTCAAATCTGTGACATGCACAGAGGCAGCCAGATGGTGTAAGTGGGATTGTAACTAATATTTACATGAGGGCAATGCCATATGCCCAGTTAGGACGTTGCTCTGTGCTTGGGCCCTTTCTTCAGTGTGTGTAAAGGTCTTGAGGATGGGAAGGGAGGCAGATCCTGCTCTGGGAGGCAGTGCTCACAGGCTTGTATGCTCAAGGCCACGCTGGTAAATCATGCTCCCGATAAAGCGATGCTTGGCTTCTCATTATGCCTGTCCAAAATTGATAATCCCTGTGGAGTACAAAGCAGCTGCCAGCAGTAGGCCTCTTAGAAGAGTCTTCTTATAGGCTCTTCTTGCTGAATCACAGAGAAGCATGGCATAGAAAGATTTTGACAGGATCTGTTCTCACTTGTCTTTTTGACTTGGGTTCCAAGAAAAAGAGTCACACAAACTTGGCATATTTATGAAAAACACCTGCAGCAGTTTGGTTTTACACTTACAAACATGTTAAACTAAAGCCAGGTTGTAAAATGTTGGTAACATAAGGGTTTTCTCCATGTGTTTGAAAGTGTACTAAATTCCTTCTCTTAATAGTATGGATTTTAAGGACCTTAGATTCAGTTGCTGATAGGGAATGAGTCAGTGTATCCAGCTAGTCCTGGTCAGGTTTAGATTTACTGCATTTAGAAGATGTTCTTACATCTAACAATTAAGCCAAGAGGTGTAAAATTAAAGTTCGCAAGTGCCCAACTTTGCTGCTGCCCAATTTTATTGGGTTTCTGGATTTGACCTCACTACCTTTTAGTAGTCCAGAGCTGGTCCACAGCTGAGCTACCACTGTTGACCATGAATGCAGAAAATCCCGTGGTCCAAACGTCTGAAGGCCACTACTGAAAATACTTCTATTTTAACATTTTTCTCCTGAGCTTGCATGGACTCTACAAGGTTTGTAAACTCTGAATAATTCGTATTAATCCCCACATACAGTCCGTATGACAAAAGTTTTTGGCACCCCTGATAATTTTCATGATTTTTCTTTATAAATCATTGGTTGTCCAGCTCAGAAATTTCAGGTAAATATATCATATAGCAGATGAACACCGTGATATTTGAGAAGTGAAATTAAGTTTATAGGTTTTACAGAAAGTGTGCAGTAATTATTGAAACAAAATTAGGCAGGTGCATAAATTTGGGCACCCTTGTCATTTGAATACCTTTAGCACTAATTATTGGAACACAAAATTTGTTTTGTAAGCTCATTGATTCTTGATCTACATACACAAGTGAATCCAACTATGAGAACGTGTTAAGGTGGCCAATTGGAAGTTTTTCTCCTCTTTGCATCTTCTCTGAAGAGTGGCAACATGGGCCTACAAACAACTCTCAAATGGCCCTGAAAACAAAGGTTTGTTCAACATCATTGTCAGGAAAGGGCAAAGCCTCTCTCAGAGATTTTCCGCTGTCAGTTTCCACTGTGGGACATAGTTGAAGGGCAAATGGAAGACTCACAGCACAGTTCTAGTTAAGGAACTCCCGAGGGGCAGACAAGAAAATCCAGATAGGCAGAGGCGAAGGATGGTGAGAACAGTCATAGTCAAGCCACAGACCACCTCCAAAGACCTACAACCTCATCTTGCTGTCAGATGGTGTCACTGTTTTATCGTTCAACTCTACAGCACAACTTTGCAAAGGGAGGCTTTATGGGAGAGTTAATGCAGAAGAAAGCCTTTCTGCAGACCGCCACAAACAGAGTCACTTTGGAGGTTGTGCTACAGCACATTTGACAATCCAGCTTTCATTTTTGGAATAAATTGCTGTTAACATGATGAAACTAAAGTTGAGTTATTTGGACATAACAAGGAGCAAAAAGAACACAGCATCCCAAGGGCAAACACTTGCTAACCCCGTAAAATTTGGTGGCGGTTCCCGTCATGCTGTGGGACTTGTGTGGCCATGGAGGTACTAGGAATCTTGTTTAAGTTGAGGGTCGCATGGATTCCAGTTTATATCCAGATTCTGAGAACAATGTTCAAGATCATTGACAAGTTGCAAACCGAGGCCAACGACCCCAACCCTGCTCAAAATCTACTAAGGCATTCATGCAAGAGGAACCAGTAACAAATTCTGGAAATGGCCATCTCAGTCCCAGACATGAATGTTACTTAAATGTGGGCTGTCCCCATTCTCGGAACCTCAAACCTGACTGAACTGGAGATGTTTCTAAAGAAGAATGGTCCAAGCACCTTCAAACCAGAATCAACTGAAGCTGTAGGAAGCCGTTTTAAGCGGCTGTTATTTCTACAAAAAGGAGATCTACTAAATATTGATGTAATTTTTCTGTTGGGGTGCCCAAATTTATGCACCTGCCTAATTTTGTTTGAATAATTACTGCACACTTTCTGTAAATCCTATAAACTTCATTTCACTTCTCAAATATCACTGTGTTCATCTGCTATATGATATATTTAACTCAAGTTGCTGATCTGAACAACCAATGATTTATAAACTAAAATCATGTAAATTATCAGGGGTGCCCAAACTTTTTCATACGACTGTATGTTCAGTCTTCTAAATATCTTGAGATATTACTGAATGCTTTGTTTTATCTGTCTACAAGCACCCCCCATAAATGCCCCCTTGATGGGATTTAGGTCAGGTGACTGTGGGGGAAAGTCAATAAGAGTAGGTGATACTTTGAGGCTCCCACTGAATTTGCTCAAACAAATAAATTCCATGCTGCTGGTGAAAAGCATACTTGCATTCCATATTAGCAGCAATTCTTGGCACCCACCCCATCCTTGGGTTTCCATCCCATGGTGATATTCGACAATAAGCATTTCTGGTATGATGAATCATGTGACTTTTCTGTCACAAGTGTTCTTCAGTTAAACAAAAAACTCATAAACTGAATATGGTGACAGCCAGGACATTTACTTTCTGGTGGGCAATACACAAATGAGCAAACCTTTTTTAAATTAATTAGGGTTTCTTCAGTTTTTTGAAGAACTTCCATGGTTGGAAGTTTTAGAAGTTGAACTAGTTTTTGTAGATCAATTTGAAAGCAGGCAGGTGCAAAAAAAACAAAAGAACAATAAAAAACAATACATTTCCTCATTAAACATGCTTTGTGTTGTTTGTTAATTAGGTTAGGATACAGTTTTATTTGGAGCGCAGTCAATGTCCAACTTTTGAACCCCATGCACTATGTACTCTTTGTCTGAAGTGAAGGTAACTATGGTTACTTGTTTGAGCGGGAGTAATCACGGCAGTCTGTTGCTTTGCTTCCTTTGAATTGTGGGCTGCACAGGGGGAGATGAAAGCTTTTAGGAGGACAAGTTGGAGAGAACAGCAGAGAAAGCACCTCTAATGCACTTTTCTTAGAAGTCAAAGTGAAGTTGCAAACTTTTGGTATCGACATCTGTAGTAAATTTAGTTAGCTAAATGCAAGTCATCAAAATGTACACTGCTATGCAAAAATTTTAGGTACCAAATGGTTTTACGTAATTTGGGGTTATTTTCAGTCTTCTGCATTAGTGTATCCATGGGAAACAACATACACATACAAACAATTCTTATGCAAAATAAATGAAATAATTGCAGTGTGATTTTTAGTTATTAAAGCTATTAAAGAAAGTAGCATAGTAAGTAACAGAGCGCTTTCCAGATAAAAATCTTCAGCACTTCGTACAGTAGCTCAGTGCGTGATTAAACAAATGAACTAATGGGTGACATTAACAATCACACACATTATCAGTGTATCTAAGAGAAATTTTTAAAAGCTAAGGTTGGTCACACCAGATATTGATTAGGTTTAGGTTTCTTCTTTGTCAGGTTTGTTTTTTGCAAAAGAAAAGTTATAAATCTAAGATGTATTGTTTCTCACTGATACACTAATGCGGAAGACTTAAATTAAACACAAATACTGTTCGGTGCCTACAACTTTTGCAAGGACAAGGAACAAGTACTTTTGGTACAAAAGTAGATTTTATACAGTGTTGAATCATCAGAGCTGGGTCTTCGGTTTGGGACATGAAAGCTTAAAGTAAATAAAATTGATGGTCTGTATTGGCACATACAGTACATTTAGAATATCCAATGCATATTACACATATTGCTTTTTTACTACTGACATCTGGAATAGTCAAGTCAAGTCAGATTTATTTATATAGCGCTTTTTACAATGGAGCATTGTCTCAAAGCAACTTTACAAGTTTAGATTATCTCCTAATAACTACGTCCAATCCCAAATTGAGCAAGCCTAGGGCGACAGTGGCAAGGAAAAACTCCCTGAGTTCTAGGAAGAAACCTTAGGAGGACCAAGACTCAAAAAGGGACCCAACCTCCTTGGGCGGCGTAGATGATAA
>JAJAGP010002281.1:21299-38727 GCA_025084515.1 Ancistrus triradiatus | reverse complement strand
TTTGAGCGGGAGTAATCACGGCAGTCTGTTGCTTTGCTTCCTTTGAATTGTGGGCTGCACAGGGGGAGATGAAAGCTTTTAGGAGGACAAGTTGGAGAGAACAGCAGAGAAAGCACCTCTAATGCACTTTTCATAGAAGTCAAAGTGAAGTTGCAAACTTTTGGTATCGACATCTGTAGTAAATGTAGTTAGCTAAATGCAAGTCATCAAAATGTACACTGCTATGCAAAAATTTTAGGTACCAAACGGTTTTACGTAATTTGGGGTTATTTTCAGTCTTCTGCATTAGTGTATCCATGGGAAACAACATACATACAAACAATTCTTTTGCAAAATAAATGAAATAATTGCAGTGTGATTTTTACTTATTAAAGCTATTAAAGAAAGTAACATAGTAAGTAACAGAGCGCTTTCCAGATAAAAATCTTCAGCACTTTGTACAGTAGCTCAGTGCATGTTTAAACAAATGAACAAATGGGTGACCACACATATTATCAGTGTATCTAAGAGAAATTTTTAAAAGCTAAGGTTGGTCACACCAGATATTGATTAGGTTTAGGTTTCTTCTTTGTCAGGTTTATTTTTTGCAAAAGAAATGTTGTAAATCTAAGATGTATTGTTTCTCACTGATACACTAATGCGGAAGACTTAAATTAAACACAAATACTGTTCGGTGCCTACAACTTTTGCAAGGACAAAGAACAAGTACTTTTGGTACAAAAGTAGATTTTATACAGTGGTGAATCATCAGAGCTGGGTCTTCGGTGTGGGACATGAAAGCTTAAAGTAAATAAAATTGATGGTCTGTATTGGCACATACAGTACATTTAGAGTATCCAATGCGTATTACACATATTGCTTTTTTACTACTGACATCTGGAATAGATCTTCAAAATGACAAGATTTAAAACCATCATACACACGACACCAACTTTTTCAGAACAGAAATACTAAAAGCCTCGTCAAGCACTGGATTGGAACCAGAAATAAAGCCTCTTTACTTAAAATATCAAATTAAACATCAATTAACAATTGTAAACCAAGTTCTCAGAACAAACCAACAGTGAATCCTTCACATTCTACTTTAATTAACATATTCATCAGAATTACTTTGCGGTACTCCTATTCATAAAGCCTCAACCTTTAAGAAGCCAGCTAATAAACGGAAGGCCAATCACCACAATGATCTGAAGGTTGTGTAAAACACAGTCCATCATCCAGGCTTTCATTGTGAATAGAACAGTAGCGTTATGAAGTTTGTTAAAGGAGTTCCATTAAAAGTGCTGTCTCTGAGAGCTTTTTTCTCTCTGTTGAGATCAGCTGTGTGCTGTGTGTCTTGTTTCTCTGCTATATCTAGGGCTTTGAAACGTTTAGAGGTGGTCTCACCCATTAGCAGTTAAAAACTGATTGGTTGATGCTGCTGGTACTTAGTACAAATCTAAGGTCTTCTTGCTGTTCCCTGAAATTGTAGCCGATGAGTGGGCTACCTTGGCCTTAATATCCACTTATCCTTGAAAGGAAGCTTCTAGTTGGATGAACTGCTATTTCAAAAATGTAAGAAGTATAGATATATACAACAAGAAGTAGTCTGAGTCTTTCATAATGACTTAATGTAATAAAATAACGATTAATTCCTACAAACCATTTTCGGAAGCTATAGAAGGCCCTGAGGGTTAACCACTGACTGAGAGTGCGGTAAAACTACATTAAGGAATGAAAAAAAGTTCATGTTTTAGCTTGTCATTAAGTTGTCTTAGAAATTGTATGTAACATAATTCAACACAAACATGATGAGCTAGTTACACTGATCATCTGATGCCTTATACACAACCCTGCTGATATGCCTAGGTTGGGTTTTGTATGCCTGTCAGTACCATGAGTATGCTGGTTTGCTAAGTATGATGGTCACCAGAGCTTGTGACCAGCATACTCACTATCCCAGTATCCCATGCTGGCCAGTATATTCACCAAACCAGCGTGTGCTTGTGTAACACAACATATGCTGGTCTTTTAATAGGGAATCGCTGCTTACTTTCCTTCATTCTCCTTCTGGTATGAGCATGGTTCCTCTTGAGCTTCTTTTTTCAGGGAGATTCTAACTGACACCATTAATTTTTG
Source organism: Ancistrus triradiatus (assembly GCA_025084515.1). NCBI lineage: Eukaryota > Metazoa > Chordata > Actinopteri > Siluriformes > Loricariidae > Ancistrus > Ancistrus triradiatus. Next base: position 36,609 of record JAJAGP010002281.1, on the reverse strand, counting down.
ACTAAATCTAGACTCTTTATAGAGTTGCTTTCCGATAGTTTTTGGTTTTAATAGCACTATATAATTCAATTGAAATCTGAACCTTTCAGACTGATATTATTTATTGTTTATCTACCTTCCAAAAATAGCCACAATGCATTCTAGGTTAAATTGAACACATTTAGCAATGGGAGTCAGATGCTAGGGCATTTTTTACTCTTGATTGAGGAAAAACATTTGGGTTCTTCCACAGTCATGATCTTTCTGAATTAACTACCTGCTTGGCAATGACAGATAAAATACATATGACCTGGACACATCTGCATGTCCCAAATGTCAGAGTTATTAATATTATCTACCCTAGAAATATAACTGTTTTCATGTTCATGAGTATAATCTATAATCCCTTTTGTGTTCAGGGTGAACAAGCTGAAGCAGACCTTGGCTGCTGTGCAGCAGCTGGATAAGAACATGAGTCACCTGCGCAGCTGGCTGTCTCGCATCGAGGCTGAGCTGACCAAGCCTATGAACTACAGAGTATGTGACAGGAATGAGATACAGAAGAGGCTGGATGAGCAGCAGGCAAGCTGTTGGGTTTTAGGACGCAAAAACAGAAACACTGCTAATGTGTGTTTAATTACCAGAAGGAAGTGTGAAAATGGAAATCCTCATAACAAAATGTCTGGCTCTGTTCAGGAGCTGCAGCGAGACATAGAGCAGCACACTGAAGGAGTGACATCTGTCCTCACTTTGTGTGATGTGCTTCTACGTGATGAGGATGCCTGCATCGGTGATGGCAAAAATGATTCCATCCAGCTTACAGCTCACAGTCTGGATCAGCGCTGGAGAAATATCTGCTCCCTATCCCTAGAGAGGAAGATAAGGTAGGGCTCGCCCAAGGAGGCAAAAATATTATACTTGGGTAACAAACTCCATACTTATACTCATGTTTTGGCTGTAAATGTGGTGTATATTAACAAAAATCATCCAATATTCTTTGAATGGCAAAATTATGTGAACATTTGTTTTCGGTATCTGGTGTGACTCGCTTGTGCAGAAATAACTGCAACTAAATGTTTCTGGTAACTGCTGATCAGATATGCAAATCAGCTATGAGGAATATTAGCACATTCCTCTATATGGAACAGCTTCAGCTCTGGTATGTTGGTGGACTTCCTCACTTGAACTGCTCTCTTCAGGTCCACAACATTTCTTTTAGATTTAGGTCAAGACTTGGTCCTTCTAGAACATTATATTTATTCTTCTTTAACCTTTGGGTCCAAGGATGTTGTCTTGCTGCATGACTCATGTTCTCTTAAGAGAGATCATGGGCAGATGTCCTGATATTTGGAATAATTCAGAATTCATTTTTCCATCAATGATAGCAAGCCATTCTGACCTAGATGCAGCAAAACAGGCCAAAGCCATGATACCACTACCCACCACCATGTTTCACAAATGGGATAAGATTTTTATGCTGGAATGCAGGGATTTCATTTCTCTTTTAAACCAGGAATTTCTCTTTTGGCTCATCCTTACACAGAATGTTTTGTTTTTTTCCAGTAGCCTTCTTGCAGACAGGCAGCAATGTTTTTTTGGAGAGCAATTGCTTTCTCCCCGCAGCCCTGCCACACATGCCATTGTTGTTCAGTGTTCTCCAGCTAGTGGACTCATGAATTTCCTTCATTTATACGCAGTTTGTCTATGTGTGGACTGTTGCAGTCTTGAGTTGGGTTTGTAACTTTGTAACGGTTTCCAAGCTGATGAGCAGCAGCTTATGAAGGTCCTGAGAAATATCCTTTGTTTGTATTATGATACACTGTCACAAACATGAGTTCAGACTTTGATAGGTCCCTGATTGCCATCCCATTAATTAAAAACACCTGACTAATTTCACCTTCAAACTGACTGCTAATCCTAGAGGTTCACATACGCGTGTGTACTTTTATAATATATATCATTTTGGATCATGTTCCTCAGTAAATGAAAATCGCAAGATATAATATTTTTGTCTCATTTGTGTAATTGGGCTCTACTCTTTGGATGAAGTTTTAGGTTATAGTTATGCAGAAATATATACAATTCTAAAGGTTTCATACACTTGCAAGCACAACAGTATAAATATAATAACACTGTAACAAATTATCCTTTGTAAATAATATCTATTTTCCCAGGATTGAGGAGACATGGCAGCTATGGTACAAGTTTCAAGAGGACCTCTCACGCTTTGAGGATTGGCTAAACCTAGCTGAGCAAACTGCTGCTGAACCCAAGTCATCTGATGTTCTGTGCACTGTAGCCAGAGAAGAGCTCTTGAGATATGAGGTGAGACAGCTCTAACAAGTCACAGACTTAACATATGGGTTTAAATCCAAAACACACTTTGTGGGTCCTATGATGGCCCCAATATGCTAGTGTTGTGCATTTAGCAGGGAATGTTAAGAAGCTGGGGAACTGGACAGACACAAATTGGGACCACATACATCTGGCCATTGCTTTAAATGACAGTTGCTAACTAATTTTGATGCATTAGGTTTCATCATGTATTAAACTTAATTAGAGAATAACTTTTGAGGGGAATGTACATTTGGTTCAATGTAACCATAATTCAAATGGAGATGGCCTCAGTCCCAAATTGTGAACAAGATATTGGTGAAAATAACTGGTCAACCATCAGGTTTTATCCAAAGTTTCAGAATCCAACACAGAACTAATGATTTTTTCCTGTAATCACCTTCAGTATGACATTATAGTAATAAAAGTGTAATTCTAGGATCAAGTGGCATTTTATTTTGGGGTGTTTTACAAATGATCTACTAATGAAAATGCTGTGTTTTATACTGTGATTCAGTCACTTCCAAGAATCTCCTAAACTACAATTAGTACAATAACATGGTAATATTCATTTTTGTTGTTGTTGTTGTTGTTTTTAACCCCACTTTTACTGGTTAGTGTTGGGGGGCATCCTGTACCTGTCTCCAGACGGATACCAGTCTTACACAGGGCTGGGGCTCACTGTTGTTCCCCTTACCACAACCAGTCATGTCTACAAGGCTTAAGGTCGACACAGCTGGAAAGCACCACTGGAATTTTAAACCGGTTTCAAGTATTAGACTATTGCCTTACTGTATTAGACCACTGTGCCACCCGAGCTATACATAATACAGTCGTATGAAAATGTTTGGGCACCTCTGATAATTTTCATGATTTTAGTTTATAAATCATTGGTTGTTCAGATCAGCAACTTGAGTTAAATATATCATATAGCAGATGAACACAGTGATATTTGAGAAGTGAAATGAAGTTTATAGGATTTACAGAAAGTGTGCAGTAATTATTCAAACAAAAATTAGGAGGTGAAGAAATCTGGGCCACCCCAACAGAAAAATACATCAATATTTAGTAGATCCTCCTTTTGTAGAAATAACAGCCGCTAAACGCTTCCTACAGCTTCCAGTCTGGATTCTGGTTGAAGGTGCTTTGGACCATTCTTCTTTAGAAACATCTCCAGTTCAGTCAGGTTTGATGGTTTCCGAGCATGGACAGCTCACATTTGTCTAGGGACTGAGATGGCCATTCCAGAATGTTGTACTGGTTCCTCTGCATGAATGCCTTAGTAGATTTTGAGCAGGGTTTTGGGTCGTTGGCCTCGGTGCAACTTTGTCACTGATTCTTGAACATTGTTCTCAAGAATCTGGAGATATTAACTGGAATATGCGATCCTCAACTTTAACAAGATTCCTAGTACCTGCACTGGCCACACAGTCCCGCAGCCTGATGGAACCGCTACCAAATTTTACTGTGGGTAGCAAATGTTTGTCTTGGGATGTGTGCCGCTCCTTGTTATGTCCAAATAACTCAATTTTAGTTTCATCAGTACACAGCACTTTATTCCAAAATGAAGCTGGATTGTCCAAATGTGCTGTAGCACACCTCAAGTGACTGTGGCGTGTCTGCAGAAAAGGCTTCTTCTGCATTACTCTCCCATACAGCCTCTCCTTGTGCAAAGTGTGCTGTATAGTTGAACGATGATTAGTGACACCATCTGCAGCAAGATGAGGTTGTAGGTCTTTGAAGGTGGTCTGTGGCTTGACTATGACTGTTCTCACCATCCTTCGCCTCTGCCTATCTGAGATTCTTCTTGGTCTGCCACTTCGGGAGTTCCTTAACTAGAACTGTGTCTGTGGTCTTCCATTGCGTCACTATGTTCCTCACAGTGGAAACTGACAGCTGAAATCTCTGAGAGAGCTTTTCCCTTTCCCTGAACCATGATGTTGAACAACCTTTGTTTTCAGGCCATTTGAGAGTTGTTTTGAGGTCTCCCATGTTGCCACTCTTCAGCGAAGATGCAAAGAGGAGGAAGCGGAAAAACTTCCAATTGGCCACCTAACACTTTCTCATAGTTGGATTCACTTGTGTATGTAGATCAAGGGTCAATAGCTTACAAAACAAACTATTGTGTTCCAATAATTAGTGCTAAGGGATTCATGACAAGGTGCCCCAAATTTATGCAATGTCTAATTTTGTTGAATAATGACTGACCACACTTTCGTAAAACCTATAAACTTAATTTCAGCACTTCTCAAAGTCACGGTGTTCATATGCTATTGATTATTTACCTGTAATTGCTGAGCTGGACAACCAATGATTTATAAAGAAAAATCATGAAAATTATCAGGGGTGCCCAAACTTTTTCATACGACTGTAATAGCTTTATTTGAAATACGATTTATTATGAAGTAATTATCATTGACAATTGCTAGTAATTAATAAAATCTGTTATCAAAAATAGAATCGAACATGACTATTGTAGGAAATAAACTTGTTTATAACATAATTCTACTCATTCTATGTTAAAAAAATAAATACAACATAACATTTGGGCTGTGACAATGTTTGGACACCTTTACAGATGATTCACTTTTATCTCAGAGGTTGTGTGAACTCAACAAAGCATGCAGCTTTTTGTGTAGGACTGTGTAACAGAGTGTGCAACAAGTTACACTTGTTATTTTCACAGTACAGAGTATGTAGCGTGATGTTTTTGCTGAGATTTTGCTACAAAGTGCCAAAAATACTGGATTTATTAGGCTCAAGGATTTTTTATGTTAGATGTCAAACATTTGGGTAACAAAGGAAAGTCTGCAACATTTAGATTTTTTAAATTATACAATATTTACAGAAGTATAATGATTTTTCTTACTGCCTAACACTAATTAGTAAATAAACTTCAAAGACGTCCTACAGTACATTTTTTTCTTTCAGGGATTCCAAAGAGAGGTGAATGAAAAACTGATCCAGCTAGACAAGATTAATAACCAGTACTGCCGGCTGGCCCGGGAGAATCGCACCGATGCAGCCACCAGGCTCAGGACCTTGGTGCACAGGGCAAACAAGCGCTGGGATGTTCTACACAATAGAGTGGAAGCTATACAGCGCAGGCTCAAAGTGAGTTCATTAATATTTGCAGGCTTTGTGGGTAGCTCAGTAAATACACATCTTGCTTCATGTTAAAGATATTCACCTATCTCTGTGTCCCTGCAGCACTTTACAGCACAGAGAGAGGAGTTTGAGGGCACAAGGAAGAGCCTGCATGCCTGGCTGACTGACATGGACCTGCAGCTCACTAATATGGAGCATTTCTCTGAGACCAGCATTCACCACAAGCTGAAAAAGCTCAAAGTAAATATAAACTTTCAAAACGATTCAATGTGATTAAAAAAACAAACCAGTACATATGTTATGCATTCATGTTCACTCAAAAGTCACTTTCCTAGGCACACTTCTCTAATACTGAGCCCTATTTGCACTCAGAACAGCCAACTTCTTGATAACATGGATTCAGTCAAGACTTAAGAACATTCTGGTGCGTGGTTACAAGATTGTATCGTATAATTAATGCCAGTTTGCCATCTGCACGTTCATATTTTGAATCTCCAGTTTTACCGCAACCAGACAGAGACTTCTGAAGTACAATAAGCTCATTGACATGTAAACCAGTTTGAGATACTCAAATAGAAACAAACAAACTGTAAACAGACAATGTTCACTTGTTATTAAAAGCCCCAAAGTTTGTCAGTTATGTACAATATGCCACTTATGAACAATTACATTTGGGATGACATTTTGACCTCTGTCTCTGCTTGAAGGGCCTCAAGATGGAGATCACGCAGAACACAAATAAGATTGATTCTCTGATTGTGTTCGGCGAGGGTCTGATCCAGAAGAGCGCACCACAGGATGCAGCAGTCATAGAGGATGAGCTGGAAGAACTACACTCCTACTGCCAGCAAGTGTTCAATCGAGTTGGATGCCTCCACCAGCACCTCACCAGCTCTCCAATTGTGCATTCCAGACCTGTAAGTTTCAAAAAGTCAAACCAAATGAAGCAGTTAGCAGATAAAATCATCCCCTTATACAGTCTAAACTCATTATCTTGCCCACATCTGTTTCATGGTGAGCTCTATTTTTGGTGAGCTTGGCGACCTAACGAGGTTACAAAAAAATAGACAAGGTGACATTCATACATGATATAATGTTTTGTAATGTGTCATAGCTGACAAAATGTCTTTTCTTGAGCATGATTGTACAATCACATTTACAATGTACATAAAGATGTATGTACATGTACCGTTTCTATTCATTACACAGATTTGAGAAATCCGTGATTGACGATTGTTTTTGTGACATACAGCGCATGAAGACCAGACTGTGATTAATAACAGCAAAGTCATTATAAGTTTGTTCACTCCGTCGCCATCTTAGTAACTCCACCAGGCAGTTATTTTCAGCCATAGAAGACCAGACTCCTATCACTTTGAATGGAGACCTATATATCTGAAACTGAAAGAGAAATTAACGTTAAAATGCATATTTAGAATCACTGATATAATCTGACAAAAATTATAGAACTTACTTGCGTTATTGGGTTCAAATAACACAGAAAAATATGATTTTTTTTTTGTTATTCTGGCTACTGCGCATTCCGCCACTACAAAGGGGCCCAGACCTGCCGTCCCCCTCTTTGACACATTTACTAATATGCTGATTCGTTCTTTATAATAATGGGGCAGGGCTTCTGTCAACCAGTGAGTTTGTCCTCCTTATATAATGTCTCTGATAACAGACAGGGGCTGTACATCATCTGGCATTGCAAGTTTAAAGTAGGATTAAAGTGTCACATATCGATGGTCTGAAACTTGACGACTTCGCAGGGTAGAATTTCCTTACTGGCAGGACATTTGTCACATTTTAAACTTGGCTAGGACAAGAGGCGAGGTTGGCGGCTTTTGAAGTAAAGTTCATGGAAGGAAAACTGTCCTGCCAAGTACTGTATTAGGGGGGAAAAAACTACAGATCTCGCTGGTTTGTCTCTCTGTCTGCTAGTTTATTTTTCTGCACACTGGTTTGCCTATGTGAACGCTGACTCATCTCTCTGCGTGCTGATCATCCTGGCTGATTTCTCTACTTTGTGTTTAATAAAACTTTCTGTGCCAGAGTCTGTGCTGTATCTGTTACGGCAATATATGGGTTAAGTCAGTTAATAACCTGAATCATAAGTATAATAACCGCATTGGACTGAGGACATGTATGCGATCAGATGTTGTCCAAATAGACATCATGGGGCACATATCTGTATATATTTGCCCATGTTGTTTTCAGTGTGGTATTGTTTATATGTTCTTATCTTCCATTGTTAATTAGCAAAATAGCTAGCTAGCCATAGGGCTTGTTGATAAGGGGTGCTGAGTCACTTTGAAAATCAGCATGGCACAAAGACATGGTATTTCTGATCATTGAGTTCCTTTTTGGAATTTCTTTTAAAAAAACTTTGAAGCTAACTGACTTACCACTACCAGAGTACAGACCATTGTTTAACTACCTGCTAGCTCTTGGTAAGTTAGTCACAATAATTTTAAATGTGAAACTATGGTTTAAATACACAGTGGGTAAAATAGTGTTTGAATGCAATGTAATTTTGAGTGTGTAGCTATAGATTGCCTCATACTGAATGAAATCTTGATCCAGTCGAGTGCCAAACGTATACAGAAGGTTGTAACCCACCCCCTCCCCAGGATAATGTTCTGGAACCTTTTTCACATCCAAAACTCATTCTGTTTCAATTGCTTCATTTCTATGTTGCAGCAGAAATCAGAGCTCTGCATCAGTGACAGCAATACAGTGATGGAAGGATCTGAAGTAGCAGAGCTGAGCTTGGACACTTCATCAAGCCAGGCCTCTGTATCCCTCATTGAACCACATCAAGAGCAGTCAGGCCGTGAGACCCCACTCAGCATCGATTCAATCCCCCTGGAGTGGGATCACACTGGAGATGTGGGAAGTTCTTCCTCACATGAGGACGAGGAGGATGATGAAACATTCTTCAGTGTCCTCTCAGGTAGTCTTACCCTCAGATGCTGCGTGGATTATAAATTGTTCAGTATGTTGTACACTGTCCCAACGTTTGATAGTCTGACGTGTTAGAGAGAGAGAGTGAAGCAATGCTCTGCAGCAACTTCATAGTGAGATAAAAGAGTAGGAAATGAGTATGTGGCAGTCAGCGTTGATATTACCCACTGATCTGATTATTGTCCAATCTGATTTCATTGGTGTGAAGGAATTCAGCTGTGAACATGCAGGCGTTGTTTTTTGTGATAAAAATAAAGTATGCTGCGATAGCGGCACGAAAACAGCCACACATGATCAGCACAGCGCTTCTACCTAACTTTAATTCAGAATTCAGTTCAGGTGTGTACCGAGCTTTAAATGCAGGTCTGCCATTCACATGTTTGTTCATGAGACCGGTGCTCATGCATGTTCATGATGAGGAAGTGTTAGATTTTGTGTTTTTAGTGCCAATCAATAGTCTCTGCCTAGGCCTATATGGTGCAATACTGATGAGGGAGTAGGGACACTAATGAGGGAATATGGATCTACAGTGGTACCTCGCTTCTCATTGTTATTTCGTTCCAGAAGGTTTGTCGAGAATCGAAAATGACAAGCAAAGTTTTCCCATAAGGAATAATGTAAATTGAATGAACCTGTTCCAGACCTCCAGAAAATCCACACTGTATAAGGCATTATATACAGTACAGTAATGGAGTTGTATTGTACATGCTCCCTGATTTTCAATGGAGATTCAATATGGAGATACAGTCCAAGCAAATGCCGAGAGCCGAGGCAAATTTTTGTAGTCGAAATGCATCGAGAACCAAATGCGACGAGTTCCAAGGTGGTCAAGAACCGAGGTAGCACAGTATTTGGGACAGCGTGGAAGCATATCTATCAGCATGGAAGTAGGCTACTTTACAGTGAGTGCTGTTTGCTGTGCAGGGCAAAAGTAAGACTTGTTGGAACATCTCAGAATATGTTTCGAACAGTTAATTTAATAAGACATTTAAAACATTTAAAGCATCATCCCACTGAATATGCGGAATTTGACAAAGCTAAAGGCAAAGAGGTTAAAGTTAAAGCTAGCCAGGTTGCATTTATAGCATTTAGTGCTCACCATTATTCAGAGTGACTACAGTTGATGCAGTCTCACAAGGTACAATCCAAGCAGCTGAGCATTAAGGGCCTTGCTCAAGGCAGCTTGACAGTGCTGGCACTTGAACCCTTAAAACTTCAGCTTCAGTCCACCCTCTGTGCCACCAGTCCCTGCAGTCCTCTGCTTGCTTATGCAGTACATCCTCTATACACGTGATAGTTCACTTGTGTGTGAGTTCTAGGTAACACTCAGTTAACTACCAAGCTCCATACTGCAAGTTATTTACAAAAAGTCAAGAATTTCCAGCAGTAACAGCTAGAAGGCTGCCTATTGGCTCCAACGCAGAACATTGTGCCCTGTCCCATTCCCCCACTTGTACTTCTTTTTTTTGTAGGTGTGAAGGTCACAGAGAGTGCTGAGGCCTTTGTAAGCTCCACAGTGGAGTCTCTGACCTCGGGTAGGCACCTGAACTCTGCAGATGTGCTGTTGGGCATGCTGCACACTCCCTCCCTTCTCTAGTGATTACTTTTGTTCACTGATGTTCCTCCCTTTTTCTCTCAGCCTACGCTGTTCTCATGTTTTTTTATTATTTGTATGAAGAGGGTACACACCATATAAAAGGCTTCATTTTAGTTTTTCTTCTGGTCCCTGGTTGCATCTCTTGTATTCTCTGTCATGAACCAAATACTTTTTCTGTTCTCCTGCTGGCCCAGCTGGTTCAGTGTGGGGAGCATGAAAGACTTGCCTTGGCGTGGACAAGGGGAGCTGAGAGCTTGGCATGCTCACTAGAGGAGAGTAGGAATGGTTACACTCCCACTCTCTCTCTCCAGACTTACACCATGCATGTCCTCTAGGTCTACAGCTGCTGCATGACACACTGCGGATAGGCATGCCAAGATAACACCATTGATACTAACATGTCCTCAGCTCGGGAATGAAGAGGCAGCATGCCTTAAGCATAGGATTTGGTTCATGCACTGACTTATTCATTAGTGTCATTATTTTATCTTTCTCTCTTTGTTTGGGGATGTGGCATAGGGGTGGCTCAGAACTGGCACTCCCAGTCTGCCACAGAGAAGAACCATTTCAACCTGGACCTTCCTGATACAGAGTCAGCCACAGCTGCACATGCCAGCACGCCTCATAAACAAGGCTATGTAAGTATGAGAGAAATGGCACACACACACACACACATTTGTTTTATCACAAAAAGTGGGAGTGGGAGTGCTCTGTTGTTTCTTCAGAAGAAGGAAAAGAAGAAAGTTTTGTAAAATAAAAAAGAAAAGAAAGGTACAAATGGTCAGGGGATTGTCCCTCAGCACTGCAGCTGCAACCCCAACAATCCCCAAACTGTCATCTCATCCAGTCCACGCTTACGCTTGTGCCCTGTGTTCTCAAAAAAGCTAAAAATTGAAAAAAAATGATGCAAATGAACTAACATAGTACTATTGAGGAAAACATGTTGGACCTTTTACATTGTAGAATGCATTACATCATCACTAGTGGCCAAAACTTGTGATTAATACCTTTAAATCACATATACAATCCTGCACCTGTCTAATGAACAGGGAGAATTTTTTTTCACCCAAAGAGAATTTGCATTGGTGAAACATTGGTAAATATAATCCTAATTTACATTTACAGCATTTAGCAGACGCTCTTATCCAGAGCAACTTACAGTTGGTACAATCTTGCAATCCAAGCAATTGTGGGTTAAGGGTCTTGCTCAAGGACCCAACAGTGGCAGCTTGGCAGAGGTGGGATTTGAACCCTGGGTCTTTCGGCCCAGAGTCCAGTACCTTAACCACTAGGCTACCACAGTCCACAATTCAGGACTCACTGACACATAAGAGCAAGTATATGCTCCTATCCACTCTTGGAATAACCACTGACACACTCCTAGTTGAGGACACATTGACACTTAAATACATTCTCTCTCATGCTCTGGAAATAAGCACTGACATGTCTATAAATAAGGCAATCTAGTCCTTTCAATTAGAATCAGATGCAGTTGGTGAAATGCATGTGGCTTTGGTTCCTACTTTATTCAAGAGTGCATTACCTTAAAACTTACGAGGTGCTACATAAATTATATATAAATTGTATAGCTGCACTAAACACCGCAGGCAGCGGACTGCTATGGCAAGACTGAATTTGCATGGTGGAACGGTCCTGATCTTGATGTCTGCCCATTATGTTTGCCTTGGACGCTGTGATTGGCCAGTGGGGCGCTTTAAAGTTGCTAACCTTAAACGTGATCAGATATTCAAACAAGTCTTAAAAGTGAGTAAAGAAAATCCAACTGAACAAATGAGACAAAAATATTATCATTGGTAATTTATATGTTGAGGAAAATATTACATATCTATGAGTGGCAAAAATATATGACCCTTTGCTTTCGGAATCTGGTGGTCTGCAACTATACGTTTCAGTAACTGTTGATCAGTCCTGCACATTGACTTGGAGGAATTCCTTTGTAAAGAACAGCTTCAACTCTGGGATGTTGGTGGGTTTCCTCACATTAAATTCTTCCACAACATTCTTATTGGATTGAGGTCAGGACTTTGACTTGGCCATTCTAAAATATTAAGCATTTTAGATTGACTTGTGTGCTTAGAGTTGCTGTGTTGCTCCATGACCCAAGTTCTCTTGACATTAATCTCTATAATTCAGAATTCATTGTTCAATTAGTTATGGTCTTGCCCAGATGCAGCAAAACAGTCCCAAACCACACTAGTACCACCACCATGGTTCACAGATGGGGTAAGGGTCTTGTACTAGAATGCAGTGTTTTTATTTCTCCAGAAATAATGTGTCTCATTTAAACCAAAGAGCTCTATTTTGTTCTCACCCTTCCACAACATATTATTCCAGTCTTCTCGATTGTCCACATGCTGAACAGCACTGTTCTTTTTGTAGAGAAGTTGCTTTCTCCTTGGAACCCTGCCATGCATACAATTATTGTTCAGTGTTTTTTTGTTGGATGTACTCGTGAGCATTACCATTAGCCAATATATGAGAGGTCTTTAGCTGCTTAGAAGTTACCATGGTTTCCTATGTAACCTTGTAGACTATTGCATGTTTTGCTATTTGAGTGATCTTTTTTGGTCAGCCGAATAACAGTAGTCTTGAATTTACTCAGTTTGTAGTTCAGTTAGATTCAGTTAATTAAACATTAACTTCATTCTTCTTTAGACATTCTTTGGTAGAACTACTTGTGTGCTCAGGATTGTTGTCCTGCTGCATGACCCACATTCTCATGAAATTCAGTTCACAGACAAATATCTTGACATTTTCCTTTAGAATTCTCTGGTATTAATCAAAATGCATTATCCCAGCTATGATGACAAGCGAATCCTGGCCCAAATGCACGAAAACAGGCCCAAAACATGATATTATCACTATATATTTCACAGAGGGCATAAGCTGGTTATATTTGAATGTAGTGTGTTTCTTTCACTAGACATACTGCTTCTCATTTAAACCAAAACAATTCAACCATCTACAAAATGTTATTCCAAGACTCTTCTGGATTGTCCATGTGCCATGAGTTGGGCAGTACTGTTTATTTTGGAGAGCAGTGGATTTCTTCTTACAACCCTGTCATGCATGCCATTGTTGTTCAGTATTCTCCTGGTGGTGGACCCATGAACATAAACATTATCCACTGTGAGAGAGGCCTTTAGGTACTTAGTAGTTACCCTGGGTTCCTTTGATATCTTGCAAATTATTACACAACTTGTTGTTGGAGTGATCTTTGTTGGTTGACCAAGTAACAATGATATTGCATTTTATCAATTTGCACACAAACTGTCTGGTTGTGGTTTGGAATTAATTTTTTTATAAATTGTTTTGTAACCTTTTTCCAGCCTCATAAGCGTCAACTCTTTTTCTTGGGTCCTCATGAAAGCTCTTTTGTTTGTGTCATGAGACACTTCCACAAGTGTAGACTCATTTTGATAGATTCATTTTCTTTAAATACAGCCTCTCACATCTGATTGCTATTCCATTGACTGAAAACACCTGACTCTGATGTCACATTTAAATTAACGGTTAATCCTAAAGATTTACATACTCACACATATTTAATATTGGATCATTTTCCTCAATTAATAATTGACCAAGTATAATATTTTGTCTCATGTGTTAGTTGAGTTCTCTTCATCTACTTTTAGAACTTGAGTAAAAATCTGATCTTTTATGTCATTTATGCAGAAATTTGGTACTTTTTGGTTCCCAATAAAGATGTCACTCTCCCAATGCCGTCAGTCTTTTTAAATGGAAAAGGCACCCTGTTTATTAAAATGGTAACACATTTAATAACAGTTTTTGATGGCTCAGCATATTGACAACAATTTACAAACCAATAAGCAAGTAAAATTGATAGCAGAAGATGAAGTTATAATCAACCCAGAAAGATTAAATAAAACACTTGGGATTAAGGATAAAAAAACAGTATAAAAATCACAAAAATCAGAATACAAATACAACATTAAAGTAATATCTCTAGACAATTATAAAAAAAAATTACAATATGCAGTTTACTAGGGTAATATAAACCCAAATCCCATATAAAACAAGAATGCACCTATATAAACCAATCAAGAGTAATTTGAAAATTCCTCTTAAATAGTTTTATTAAAGACTAGTTCTAAAGGGTTCACAAACTATCAAGCACCACTGTCTGTCCACTTTTTAGATGTAAAATGACTGATTGTATTCAGCCACCATCTTTTCTGTCCATTACCGCCATGCCCAGTGCTGACCAAATACTATTTGGGTTGTAAACCTTGTTTGCTCAAAGTTGATAATGCTTTAGTAGTGTGGTACTTTATCATGTGTCTTGCTTGGAATTTTAACCATTATAGAGTAAACTGGTCTATTTATTAGAAAAAACAACCTTGTTCCAAGTACTGTTTCTGTATATCATTTTCAATCCCTTCATCAGTCGTTGGATTTTGACCAAGTTCACTGCTGGCTTTTTTTAACAGAGTGGACAGGGTTTTTAACTGGATGTCATGTTTGATCAATTTTCTTAATGTGGTTCTTATTTATGTTTCTAATCTGGCCATGTCGCACTTGTGTGAAAGGTTCAGCTCATGTCTGAGTGCAGTAGCAGCATTAAGGGTGTAAAGAAAGTCTCCCTGATCTTGGATGACGATGAATATCAGGATGACCAAGGCCTCATTAGCCTGACCGCTGCAGACAACCAGTCAGGTAAATGACCTTCTCCCTGAACGCCAAAGTTTGGATACCCCTATCATATTTAAGTTTATCAATTCATGTAAACATTCACCTGCAAACAGCTTCATAAATATATTTTATTTTAACTGTACCTTCATACGTTCACTTTGCTACAGCCTGCTATACAACGTACTATCCCATACCATATGTGCACATTTTACAGTACACAGAGCAGTATAGTCCCACCAATGCTTATGTTGATAACTGCATGTGCAGGTGACTCATTTCCTCATAGCACTTGGCGTACAATCCTTTACAGATGGAAAACCTTGCTTAATAAATTACTCTGGAATTATTTCCCACTCTGTTATTACCCGTCCTCGACCTGTCATCATGCTCCGCTTGCATGTCCTGTGCAGGAGTGATTGAGCGCTGGGAGCTTCTGCAGGCACAAGCCGTCAATGAGGAGCAGCGCCACAGCAGAGATCGCAAACAGCTGACCTCTGACCTGCACAAAATCACTACCTGGCTGGACCAGGTTATTCCTGAGCTCGAGACACTCCAGAAGGCAGAAACAGCAAGTGTTAGCGTGCAGGTCATGGAGAAGAGGGTCAAACAGCTTAAGGTAGAAACGTATGAATGTTGTTTTTTATATATATA
>JAJAGP010002281.1:0-21199 GCA_025084515.1 Ancistrus triradiatus | reverse complement strand
TACACACATTGTAGAGCCCTGCAAGCATAAACGAAGTGAGTGCTGTGACTACTCTTCTGAAGTGATTTTGGGTAGGGAATTAGGCAGTTTAATGCACTGGTTGACTCACCATGAAACCTGTGTATTCATATAATACTCTTTTATCAATCGAAGCTAGCAACAAACTCTGTGTTTCCAGGAACTCTGAAATTGAAGTAAATTATGTTTATCAGACAGACTTCTCTTGTAGATTCATGGAAAATGAGAACTGTGCAAGTTTTTCTGTTTTTCAAAAACATTGTCTCATGATGTTTTTATATTATCATCCTTACTTGACATATCATGGCCTGCGATGTGAATTTTGTGGATGCACTCATTAGGATGATGACACTGAAATGACATATTGTGCAGCCCTACCTAGTACACAATGTATTATTAATTACTAATAATTAATGTATTACTAATTAATTGCCTATGGCTTGTAAATGTTTTCATTTCCCAAATATTGTATACAAACCCAGATTATACTTGCCTGTAACAATGTGCTTCCAGTAAACCTTCTTTTATATCCATTTGTTCAGGACATGCAAAAGGCCTTTGGACGCTATAAGACGTTGATGCTGAGCCTGAACTTGGGTGGACGGGAGTTGCAGCAGGAAGCGAGCCCTGAGGTGCTGCAGCTGAAGGAAGGTTTATTCAACATGAACAAGAGTTGGACTGTGGCCTGTGAGAGTCTGGAGGGCTGGGAGAACAGTCTGCGACAGTCTCTCATGCGCTGCCAGGTGAGTAAAGTTGCCCATGTATGTCCTTCAAGTAGTTGTATGGTCTGAATCTGCATGTAATGCAAACAAATAACTGAGGAGTGAGCTTTTTATTTTAGGGCTTATGCCTTGGTTTACATTCTTGTGAGGTTTTAAAATTGGGATTTAATTTATAGCCATGTTTGTTAATATGGTCTACATTTGCAGTAGCTACCATTTTTAAAGCATACTGGAAAAATGAAACGTATTGTAAAGTTTGTGCACCTTTCTTTTATGTCTTTATATGAATTGGCTTAATCTACACCTATAAATTCAAGGGCATATCAACCATTACAGTTACGACAGATTTATGTGTCATGACAATATTTCAAAAAATAATTTCAGCATATGTTTACCTAGGACCATTCTCATTTGCTGTCTTTTAGGAGTTCCATGAGACGTTGCACTCTCTCTTGCTGTGGCTGGCCCACGCTGAGAGCAGACAATTTGCAGTTAATATTCATGATTCGTCTGTTCAGCCCTCCACACTGCAGGAACACAGAACTGCACTGCTGGTGAGATACTGTGCTTTATGACTTAAAATGAGAGTTAAAGGTTAAGCGGATTTTCTCTGATATATCGCCCTAATCAGCAGCATTTGTAGTGCAAAATGGTAGCGGAAACACTTTTAAAAAAGGACTTGCAGTCTGAAAAGTACAATGGTACCTGAAAATCTAAAACCCCTTTCAAAAGTCATGAAATTAGATAAAGACAACCCAATTAAACAAATGAGACAACATATTTTATTAAAAATATATAATGTGATCTTTAATTCGATGAGGAAAATTATCTAATATTTGAAGCTTTGCTTTCGGTATCTGATCTGACCCTCCTTATACAGAAATAACCGCAGCTAAATATTTACGCTAACTGTTGATCAGTCCTACACAGGAGGACTTTTAGTTCATTCATCCATTGGTGGGTTTCCTCACATGAAACTTTCTTCAGGTCCTTTCACAACATTTCTATTGGATTAAGTTCAGGACTTTGACTTTGTCTTTCAAAGCATTAACTTTGGTTTTAACAATTCTTTTATAGAAAGATTTGTGTGCTCAGGGTCATTGGGTTGCTGCATGATCCATGTTCTCTTGAGATTCATTTCATGGACAGATGTCCTGACATTTTCGTTTAGAACTTACTGGCACAATTTAGAATCCATTGTTCTGTTAATGATGGCAATCCTTCCTGGCCTGGATGCAGGAAAACAGGCCTAAACTATGATACTACCACCACCATGTTTCACAGATGGGATAAGGCCCTTATGCTGGAATGCAGGGTTCTCCTTTGTCCAGACATAAAGCTTTAAACCAAAGCTTTTTAAACCAAAATGTTTTATTTTGGTATTATCCGTCCACAAAATGTTTTTCCAACAGCCTTCTGGATCTAATGGCTGATCAAATATATCTCGAGTATTTTAAAAATTGTGTAAAAAGCAACTTACCTTTGCTGGAAAAGTCCTTTATAGCCTGGCTTTGTGTGGTTCTTTTATTTATTGGAAAATAGAGGCTAGTGTTTAAAACAAAGTAAGGTCCGAAGAACTTATCTGCACTACACTTAAGTACTTTTTAAGTTGACTGTCACAGACTCAATGACATTAATAATAATTAATAATACTTAATATCCCTGAGGGAAAACTCCCAAAGGGATCAATAAAGTTTATCTTATCTTATCTAATTAAATATATAAGCAAGTTCCCACTTTGATCCCACTTATCCTCATGAGTCACATTAGTCTCATGAGGGTCGGAACCTATGCCAGAATCCATCTGGTTCAGGCGAAAGTGCTTCCTGGATGGGACCCCAACCCATCACAGAGCACTGCATCCACACCACCCAATGATAAATACATAGCTACAGGAAATTTACATGCAGTGGCATTGGGAGAGCATAAATTATTTATCAAAACAAATTGATAACAATTTTCTACATTAGCTGCACAGCTACAAAACACATTTTTTAAATCTGCTGTCGTCTTACTAATATGTATAACTAAAACCTCAAGTTTTCAACAGAAAATTAGCACAGTTAAGACAAATGATTAATGTAATGTGATTATTAATAGGCCTTTACTGTAACAAACCTTTCTCAAGTTTGATGAATCAATATTTTCTACATATTCAGTCATATATGCATTAATGGACTTTATTGCACACCTAATTGTAGGGTCTGGAGGAGGAGCTGAAGGTCAGGCAGACACGAGTGAGCGCTCTGCAGGAGATCACCTCTGAGCTGCTCCCTGAGTCCAGTCCAGAGGAGGGCTCTGAGGCCACCGAAAAGCTCCATGTCATCCACAACAAATTGCAGTTGCTGATACGTCAGGTCAAGCAGGACCTCCAAACCATTCAAGAGCGTTTGGTAAGGAAACATTTGTACAAAACTGTTGCAGCTTGAGACATGTATGAAGATAATACTACAGTCCAATCTTCGCTTACAACATAAGTGCTGACCTACTGTTGTATGTAAAAACAGGAGCAATTCAGTCAAATGTCTAATATGTAAATTACTGTATATAGGGTTATGTGTGGGATGTTAGTTATATTATTTAGAATTAATAACATGGGGCTGTGTACAGAGCCTGCATGTGGTTCCTATGTGACTGATTTATCTCTTTAAAAATCTTAAAAAACTTAAATGGGTATGGTAGTCCCACTTCTATGATTCTCATGGGGCTTATTTTTTTACATAAAGTGCTTCAAAGCAGCTGTGCAACACACTTCCACAAGTGGTTAATGTCATTGCCTCACAGCTCCAGAGATCCCCAGTCCACTTGTTTGGAGTTTGCATGTTCTCTCTGTTTCTGGGTGGGATTCCTCTAGGTGCTCTGGTTTCCTCCCACATTCCAAAGGTACGCGTATTAGGTCCGCTTCCGTCTCCGGTGCGAGAGAGGATGTGAGCATTTGTCTTGCCATGGTTTGGTGTCCTCGCTAGGGTTGGTTCCCTGCAAATCCCGCAAAGAGACCCTGCATTGGATTAACCTCCTGAGACCTCGCGTCTCCACATGAGGACATGACGTTTTGGATTTGCTACACCTCATACTTCATTCTGCTTAACTCAGTCCTCATTTGTAGACACTCTTGAGCATTTCACAAAAACCAAAATACCTGCTGTTCAAAGACGGTGCTCAGTTTTTATACTCGTACAAGTTTTTTTTTGTGTCATTCAGACGTCAATTAGATGTATATAAGACAGATTTTTTTCCTGTTATATTTCTCAGGACTTTGGTCATTAAAGTAAATGGATGTTTGCATGTGTGTATATATATATATATGTGTGTGTGTGTGTGTGTGTGTGTGTGTGTGTGTGTGTGTGTGGTGTAACCTTGCTATCTAAACTCGTCTCTAAATTCCTGCTATGTGTGGGATCCACTGTAGAACCACTAACCTGCTATAACAAAAGATGATCTAAAAATAATAAACAGGAGTAGATGGCATTCTGAAAGGATTTTCACCTCTACCTATTCCCTCAACTTTCATAATTATTTACTGGTTAATAAAGGCGAACCAGCTGTGAGACAGTGTGTGCACACGCACGTGGTACACATGATTAACGAGACCATGCTTGTTTGAGAGGTGCACTTGTTTGGCAGGGTGGCATTGTGGCTCAGTGGGTAGTACTGTTGCCTCACAGCAAGAATGTCCTTGGTTCAATCTAAGGTGGAGTGGTCTGGGTCTTTACTTTGTGAAATCTGCATGTCCTCCTTTTGTGTGCGTGAGTTTACTCCGGGTGCTCCTGTTTCCTCCCACAGTCCAAAGACATGAGTGTTAGGTTGATTGGTGTCTCTAAAGCGTGCCCTTAGCATGTGAGTGTGTGAATGAATGTGCCCTACGATGGATTGGCCGGCTAGACTCCGGCTCTCCCACGATCCTGTCCAGGATCAAGTGGATAAAAAACGAATGAATGAATGAACTGATTTGCACATAACAGGCAGGTTGTTGATGGTTAAGGGTCTTGCCTAAGAGTACACTAGTGACAGCTTGGGGGAGCTGGGATTTGAGCTCAGTCTTTCGTGTAATAGTCCTTAACTACTGGGCCACAACTGTTTATAATGTTCCTCATGTTGCAGTTATCTGACAATGTATTTTAAAGGTAGACTGTTAAGCACTTATGATGTTTTGTGTTTCTTCTCTTGTGTTGCTTTGTTTAGCATGCAGTTTACAAAAACAGCACTAACCCAATCGGGTTTAATCATGCACTTCTGATTGCTGAAACATACCAGAAAAATCTGATGCAGTCTGCCAGAGCAGGACCTGGCTTAAATTAAGCACTGATCAGATTTACATTTGGTGTCTTGGGATTTATTGGCTCATCCATCATGAAATGTTTGTGTAAGTGGTTTGGAGAGAGAGAGTAGGAGAAAAACAGGAGGCATAGGGCCTCCTGGATGAACCAAGTGACCTGACTGAAAGATTTTTCTCTTCAGCCAATCCAGTGGGTTGACGTGCACAAAGGCAGTATACTTCAGTTTAGTCAAAAGATGTGCATGTTGTTTCAAAACACAAACTAAACATGTTCCTGTGCTTCACTTGGTAAAGAAACTGTTCATCCTGACTACATCTGCCATACCTGCCACAGTTCATAGTAATCCAGCAAATGATTTTACCAGCCATAAAGCACAACCACCTTTCAGAGGATGAACGGATGTATCACAGTTTCATGAGCTCCAAATATTTTTTATAACTTTAGGGCCACCTAGTAATAGATTATTATAGAGTATTTTGAAACAATAGCCTAAATTAAGGATAGGAATAGAAAAACCTAAGCACCTGTTATCCTAATTCCTGCATTACCGTATGAGGAATTTTAATACATTTACATTTACAGAATTTATATAATATACAGTCTTACAATCCAAGCAATTGTGGGTTAAGGGCCTTGCTCAAGGACCCAACAGTGGCAGCTTGAGCTTGCATATTCATTCATTTATTCATTTTCCTATCCGTTTGGTCTTGGACAGGGTCGCAGGAGAGCTGGTACCTAGCTGACGGCACAGACCGTCGTAGTGCAATCAGGCCATATCCTGAGTGGCATTATGTAGTTCCATCACTAGTTGCTGGTCTTCCTGAAACTATGTATGGATAGAGGTTGGAACCAAGTGTTAAGGTTTCAGAAGTATTGTTAACAAACCACAGTTTTGAACCACATTTGCAATGGACTGCTGGGACTGCAAGTTCAGTCCAGCTTTAGTAGGAGGTACAAGTGCCCTCAGTCTTCAAACATCAGGTGCATCAGCTGTAATTCCTGCTTGGTTCAAATAAAAACTGCAGTCCCACTTGCCAGTTTTTATGGTTCCAAACATCTGCTATATTCGGACCCTGTTGTCCGAATGTTGCAGCAGAAATGAAGACTCGTTTGAGCTTCAGCAGGCTGTCTGGATCATGTCTACATACCTAAATGCACAGAGTTTCTGCAGTGTGACTAGATTAATAGATATTTGCATTAATGAGCAGTTGAAAAGGTGTACCTGATGAAGTGGCCGGTGGGTGTAGGTTCAGTGTTGTAGCTTCCCAGGTCAGTGAGATTCCACTAAACACCAGTTTTCTCTTGACTTCCAAAAATCATGCTAGTAGGTAGACTGGTTAATCTAAATTTGCCCTAAGTGTGAATGGATGAATGAATAAGATAGGGTTATGCAGCAGTCCATCGTGGCAATGTTATGCTAGACCTGGCCAGAAGGCACCACAAGGACTCAATCCTTGGTCACCACATTTCTGGACTAGTGGACTACTACTTACTATTATTACTATTGTTATTATTATCTGAACAATGTACTTGGTAGCACAGAATGACATAAGCAGTTAAAGAAAGAATAGTGATTAGCTAGACATAATGGCTTCAATGTTTTGCTGACATATATTGATAGTTCATCAAAAATGAAACCCAAAGCAATAACCTCCCAAATTAGCTTATTTCGGGTATAGTAATTATCACATGACACTAAAGCAGGGTACAGTACACTCAAATTGTGCATAGTTGGCATATTAATATAGTACTACCTGTGATCTTCTCTTCTCTAGGAATCATCTGGTGCAGCAGCAGCAGCCAGTACAGGGCAAGGCCCTGGATCCTCATCCACAGTAAGCAATTACATATGCTGCTCATAGTTAAACTACTGTAACACTGCCCTAAAAGAACACTTTCATAAGAAGAGAATAAACGTGTGAATAAAATGTGTGTAACACAGTTTTAATGAGGTTGTACATGTTCCGTCTGTTTGCAGGAATTGAATGCTGAGGCAAGTGCTGATAGCAGAGCAGAAGCTTCACCCAGGTACTATAATACTGCAAATGTGAAGCATATTTTCAGACTAAACCATTACTATCACAATGTTGAGATGTTTGCTGTGGAATCACTGATAAATGTTTCTTAATACATACACTGGCATTCAGAAGTTTGGAATGACATTTTTGTTTTTGAAGAATACATGATTTAATAAATGTCCACTACAACTGATTTATAACTGATGGCAGCACTCAGGTGGCATTGCCCACCACCAGCCTAACTTCACTAGCCCACCACTATGGAGACCTGAGATCTAATCTTGGCTCTACCTCTACCTTTAGTCATTTCGCATACATCTTCATCAGCAGCGATTTTCATTTAATACAATCTTACAGTGTATGATCCAAGCTATTGAGGGTTAAGGGCCTTGCTCAACGGCCCAACAGTGGACCTTTGATCCATAGGCTAATACCTTAACCAGCACAGTCCCTCACAGGTCTGTTGCTGTTGCATAAGAGGCTGGTTTTTTTAAATGCCAATAACCATATTTGTGGAGAGTGCTATTAAAAAGATATTGCAACAATTTAGCAATTTCAAAAATGTCTTTTGTCATCTCATTTCAGCCCTAATTTGTGAAGAAATTACATATATCTTGGAAGTCTATTTTACCACTAATCACACAAGTCATTAACAACACTACTATCAGAGTTTTAGCCCTTTTCACAGAAAACGTCATAAAAAATGAAAAGTTTGGGCAACGCAGTCAAATATTAAGTTTCTTTGCTTTTCTAAATGGACATAACCAATGCCACAGCCTTTGAAGGAAACAACCTGGTATAGTTAAGGTATAACATATTGTAAGGTATAACTGAAATAGATTAACAAAATTTGTGATGTAAAGTTTGAACACTTGTCCAGGTGATCCATGAGTGACTTTCCCAACCTTAATTGACTTTACATTTACCTCATTTAGCAGACACCCTTATCGAGAGTGACTTACAATTGATACAGTCTTACAATCCAAGCAATTGTTAAGAGTTAAGGGACCCAACAGTGGCAACCTGGCAGATGTGGGTTTTTGAACCCTGAACCTTCTAGTCCATGGTCCAGTACCTTAAGTGCTAAGCCACCACAGTCCCCAGACCTCTTGATGATGCATTAAATCTTTCAGAAATATGATATATTTAATTGTCTCCTACAATGTTATTGCAAAATACATTTCCAAATGTTTACATAAGATTGGTTATTATGCCAAACATTTGACTGGTACTGTCATATAAAGGTATTACAGCAGCTATTGTATTTTCAGTATTCAGTGTTGAAGAGTTACTACTCCTGGCAAAAATTATGGAATCAACTTAGAGGATGTTCCCCCAGCTTTTTTACTTCATAACAAATAAACAAATCACAGATATGACCCCAAACCATTTTTGTTTAATAGCTGAGCATTCTGGCTTTGTGAGGTATACCTCAAGCAAATGAAATTATTTTGATTAATGGCATATTTTGTCCAGATTATTTAGAGGAAAAAATATGGAATCACTCAATGATAAGGAAAAAATTATGGAATTGTCAACCAAAAAACCCACAATTAGTACATTGTTGATTCTTCTTAGGCTTTTGTGATGGCCTGAATTCTTTGAGGTATTGGCTTCTCCAGTGAAAAACAGTATTTTACATCAAGCTGCTTCCAGCATTCTTAAATAGTGGTCAACAGATCAGCTTTGCAGAATGGAAATTTGTCATGGACCTTAAATGTCTGCCATAAATTTTTAAGTGGATTGAGTTTTGGAATGTTTGCTGGCCATGTCACTTGAGTTGATATGCCTCAACTGAAGAAAAGCTTTAACAGTCTTTGCTCTGTGGCAAGAAGCATTATCATCCTGGGGAATGACTTTATGATCATTAGGAATGTTGCAAATGTAATTGTACACCTGTGCATTTACTGTTGAGGTAATGATTACCATCTTCCCTGGTCCTTTATCTGAAAGGTAACCACATTGTTTTCTTCAGAAAGTCATTGTCAAAAATTGCTCGGTGTCATATCTGAGATTTGTGTATGTGCTACAAAGTGAAAAGCAGGGTGAACATCCTTAAAGTCTGGGGATTATATATTTTTTGCATGGATCAGTAAAATCGCTCAAATAGATTTTAGGTTTATGCGACCCAGGTATGGATCAATTACTCTTTGTCTGTGGTGGCCCAGTGGTTTAGGTACTAGCCTATTAACAAGTCATTTCCATGGTTCAAGCCCCAGGACAGCAAAGCTAGAACTGTTGCCCTTTTGCTTCGATCTATAAGATTGTATCAGTTGTAGGACATGTTGGCTAAGTGTGACTTCTAATAGAGTAAATGTAAACAGACTCAGTGGTAAGAGTCAACTGCTGGAAATGGCAGTTCCTGTGAGTCTGAATCTTGATATACACTGCATACATAAAGATAAGCATTATGTATTGATGGGATGCTCCTTGTTCCAGGGTGGAGAACAGGGGCTCACCCCCCCAACGCTCTTTCTTCTACAGAGTCCTCCGAGCAGCCTTCCCCCTTCACATCCTCTTCCTCCTGCTGCTGGTGCTGGCCTGCTTGGTGCCAATGTCTGCGGAGGACTACAGCTGTACCCTATCCAACAACTTTGCTCGCTCTTTCTATCCCATGCTGCGCTACACTAATGGACCTCCTCCTACTTAAACACTCACACTCACACACACACACACACACACACAATCAAAGACCAGCTGACTGGTCTGCTTCCAAAGGTCCATGCATACAAACACCTGAAGCACTGATGTGAGGGTAAGCACATTGCTACTGTCAAAAACATTTTTTTAATAAATTGGATTTTTTTATATTTATTCCCCAAGCCATACTATTAAGAAAGGTTCTTTAATGTTACAAACTGTTTCCATCAGTTTACCAACCAAACAGGGTTTCCAGTCATACAAATCGGACTTTTAAGCTTTTAAATGTTTTTAGTAATATGACTATAATAGTAATCAGTTAAAATCTTCTTTGAGCTTTGGGTGTGTCTGCTTAAAATGCATAACAGGGCACATAACTGCATTGGTGGTGGATAGTACAGGGTATTAATTGTTTGCGTTTGACAATACATACATATACAATCATAACCATGTTCTCCATGGCCGTTTTTTTGCTATTTTTTTTGCTATGGACAGACTTAAAGAATGATCCCAACTCATTTTCTACTGTATTAAGCCCTATATTAAAAAAATGGCAAATTTGTATATTTGTTTTTCAGCTTTGGCTTCATATTTAGTGTAAATAGAAAAGGCTAACTTTCTAATGCATTCTCTCTTTTTTGGCAATAAATATCTTGCACATATTATATGTGATAACTCGTGTTCATTTGTTTATTACTATGAAATTCTCGGTGGGTGTCACCATTGCCTCATAGCACGGAGGTCCTGGGTTCAATCTCAGTGACCTGGGTCCTTTCTGTGTCCATGTGGGTTTACTCTGGGTGCTCCCATGTCCTTTGACAGTCCAAAGACATGCATTAGGTTAATTAGTTCAACTAGTCCTGTTGTAACCATCTGTACTGATGTAAGCTTGTGTGTCTGTAGCTAAAATGGCCATTGGCACTGATTGTGACCTTAAATAATTCCAAATAAACTGAAATTCATAGGTAGTTTTGTGCAATGTTTGTTTGTGAAATAGATAATAGATCAGTTAATAGATAATAATTAAAAATGTAATAATTTTAAGAATAAAAAAAAAAAATCATAATAATTAATAGATAGTTAATCAGATCATTTAAATTAGTTTTGTGTGGCTCCTGTTTAATGACTAACACTTCTTGAGTATTTTTCTCCACCAGCTCTTACATACTTTAGGTAAGAATTTGCATTTACAGCATTTAGCAGACGCCCTTATCCAGAGCGACTTACAATTGATATAATCTTATAATCCAAGCAATTGTGGGTTAAGGGTCTTGCTCAAGGACCCAACAGTGGAAGTTTGCTGAGAGGGGATTTGAATCCTGGACCTTCTGGTCCATACTCCAGTACCTTAACCGCTGAGCTACCACAGTCCCATGTAAATTTAAGAACATCTACTTGAGTAATTATTGTTATAAAGTCACAGTACTTGAATAAAACTTCATTCTTTTGGTGTATGGATACAAAAGGCAAAAAAGCATCACCAATCGTTTAACAAGGATCCTACTGAACAACAACTGGCAACCTCACTGGCAACAGAGGATAAGCAAAAAAACAACAACAGGAAATTATTATATATACAGTATATAATAATAATATTGATGCTCAGCATTGAAGAACAAATCCATCCATATGATCTATATAAAGAAGAAGAACCTGATACCATCTATACTATACAGTGGTGCTTGAAAGTTTGTGAACCCTTTAGAATTTTCTATATTTCTGCATAAATATGACCTAAAACATCATCAGATTTTCACACAAGTCCTAAAAGTAGATAAAGAGAACCCAGTTAAACACATGAGACAAAAATATTATACTTGGTCATTTATTTATTGAGGAAAAATTATCCATATTACATATCAGTGAGTGGCAAAAGTATGTGGAACCTTTGCTTTCATATCTGGTGTGACCCCCCTATGCAGCGATAACTGCAACTAAACGTTTTCTGTAACTGTTGATCAGTCCTGCACACCGGCTTGGAGGAATTTTAACCCATTCCTCCGTACAGAACAGCTTCAGCTCTGGGATGTTGGTGGGTTTCCTCACATTAACTGCTCACTTCAGGTCCTTCCACAACATTTCAATTGGATTAAGGTCAGGACTTCAACTTGGCCATTCCAAAACATTAACTTTGTTCTTCTTTAATATTCTTTGGTAGAACGACTTGTGTGCTTAGGGTTGTTGTCTTGCTGCATGACCCACCTTCTCTTGAGATTCAGTTCATGGACAGATGTCCTGGCATTTTCATTTGTAATGATCTGAAATAGTTCAGAATTCATTGTTCCATCAATGATGGCAAGCCGTCCTGCCCAGATGCAGAAAAACAGGCCCAAACCATGATACTACCACCATGATACCACCACGGTACCCACCCTATCTTTTGGAAAGATGCTGAGGCATAAAGGAAAATGTAGTGCCTGTAGTGAAGCTGTGCGTCCTGTAGTTCTGCTCAGCAATCCGGGATAAAAATGACTTTTTTTTTTATTTTAGTGGGGCACAGCAACCTTTTACTGGAGCGCATGTCCCAGTAACGTGGGTCTGATGACGCCTCTTCTTTATATCCTTAATTATCTGAAATCCAGTGGTGAACAAGATGAATTACATAGATTCCACATAACTCAGGTTCCGGATGAACTTTAATAACATGTTATTAGGATCTGATATTTCAGTGGCTTCACAGAACACTTAATCCTTCTTTGACTACTTGAGTGCCAGTCTCCTCAAAATATGCATACGCACTGCCAGTGTATGTACAAGAACACACACACATTCCAAATTTCATTGTCATAACCATCAATCTTTATATAGTTTGTTGTTAAGCATTGGTGTAATGTGTACACACCCTTCAGTCATAAGGCCCCTGGTATTTGATGACCCTGTAACAGTTTCACACAATCAATTTCATACACTAAGTTCATGTTCAGCATCATCAAAGCAGTTATGTCCACAGCACAGTAAAATCAAATTCTGCTTTTACAATTGATGAGCTCAGATCAATGCAGGGAGACAGAAAAGAATGGACAAAAACAGTTTCTTTAAGAAATATAAAAGAGCTGCAAAATGTTCAAATCTGTACAGTCACATGGTAAATGTTACATTTGTCCTCAAAATGTGGCTCCTGCATCCCTTTTTTGTTTTTAAAATGGTCTTGCTCTAAAGGTACATAAAAAAAGCTTTGGCTTTGCAATGCAGAAGAAAATTTAAGCCACCACTGAGAGCTAAGAACAGCATAGCAGGATCCATCATCAGCTAGTCCACAAACCACAATCAGAAAAACAGCCAGAAACTGGAATGCTAATGCCTGTAATGAAGTATCAATCAGGTACTACACTGGTACCTCTGACAAATCTGGCTTTACAAATTGTAAATGTTTTTCTTTAACCATGACGGTGACCTGAGTCTCGTCACACACAGTATTTGCTTCAATCAAAGCCCTGCAAACCTCACTCTTTTCTTTCTATTGACCTGTGGCTTAGATATTAGTGGTGTGCAACTGGGTCTCCAAAATTAGGGTTTGCATAAAGTACCATTGTTCAGTATTATTTTTCTTTTTTTAAATCCAAATTTTTCTTGGTCAAGGATGTGGAGGCAACAGCACTCCCTGTGGTGGTAGACTTGCATATCACACCCTTGTCATATTGTATTTTTTAACGTCTATATATGCAGTGGGACCAAAAGTCTGAGACCACTAGTGAAAGTGTTTCCATGTTGTTATTTCGAGTTAAATACAACGTTTCCATTACAAATCATGTAATGAGCATAATAATTTGATAACAGATGACTGGACTTTTCCCCCACAGTCACCTGACCTAACTGCCACTGAGCATTTATGGGGGCACTCTTGGACAGAAAAAGCTAAGCATACAGTTAAATCACAAGATGTCAGGTCAGGTAAAAATGCAAATTAGAATCTTTTTGACTAGTGATGTCAGACATTTGTCCTGCACTGTAAGTGGTAAATTCAGCAGTTATTTGATGGATTCACAGTTCATAAGTGTGTTCATTTTTAGGTTTTATTTCTGCTTAATATTCTCTGCTTTACAGGCTAACTATGGACTAATAAACAACAAACCACACACAACATTTGTAAAGGGGAAAATACATTACAAATAAAAAAAGTTTTACATTTTATGTTCCCAATACTTCTTGGGTAGCATGTTTTTCATTTTACTGAACTTTTACATACTAACCAGGTTAATACACTAACTCAGGTATTTCTGTCAGGTAAACTGTTGGTAAACAAGAGCGATATGGCAAAATGTTGTCCAAAAAGTTGATCCTGTTACCAAAGAATGTTACACAATGAAGCAAATTATTATTTACAAATCTTTCCAATGGAAATAAGAATTAGAAATATTAGCTAAAGCAAATAGTCCCGAAAACACCGTTTCCATCCCTCACTATTCATTGCTTAAACAGCAAGTTCAAACACAAGTGGTCAGCTGCTTGTACGTGCATAAGCTTACTTATATATAAATATATGCATTTAGAAACATTACATTTAAATCAATGCAATTCTATATAAAAATCTAGCTTAAAGTGTCTATCCCATCTGTTCAATTAAAGGAGGAAAATCAATTATAATTTATTTCTTAAAAAAACACATATGTCTACTTTATTCACTGATATTTGGCTGGCTGTTATGCTATTATCAGTGTGGCTGCGTTGTTGCTTTGCAAAACTGTAGCCCCACCTACATTTAACATGCTACATCAAATACAGTGGTGCTTGAAAGTTTTGAACCCTTTAGAATTTTCTGTAATTTTCCATCAATATGGCCTAAAACGTCAGATTTTCACACAAGTCCTAAAAGTAGATCATGAGAACCCAGTTAAACAAATGAGACAAAAATATTATACTTGGTCATTTATTTATTGAAGAAAATGATCCAATATTACATATTAGTGAGTGGCAAAAGTATGTGAACCTCTAGTATTAGCAGTTAATTTGAAGGTGAAATTAGAGTCAGTTGTTTTCAATCAATGGGATGACAATCAGGTGTGAGTGGGCACCCTGTTTTATTTAAAGTACAGGGATCTATCAAAGTCTGCTCTTCACAACAGTGTATCATGGCATGAACATAGGACATTTCTGACAATTGTGAGGAGAGTTTTTGATGTTCATCAGGCTGGAAACGGTTACAAAACTATGTCTAAAGAATTTGGACTCCACCAATCCACAGTCAGACAGATTGTGTGCAAATGGAGGAAATTCAAGACCATTGTTAACCTCCCTGGGAGTGGTCAACCATCAAAGCGCACTCGAAGAGCAAGGAGTGTAATAGTTGGCGGTATCACAAAGGACTCTCTCACATTAGCTAGTATTAATGACCATGAGTCCACCATCAGAAGAACACTGAACAACAATGGTGTGCATGGCAAGGTTGCAAGGAGAAAGCCACTGCTCTCCAAAAAGAACATTGTTGCTCGTCTGCAGTTTGCTAAAGATCACGTGGACAAGCCAGAAGGCATTTTTGTTTCAAAGAAAAGAGAAAAGAGAACACTGCTTTCCAGCATAAGAACCGTATCCCATCTGTGAAACATGGTGGTGGTAGTATCATGGTTTGGGCCTGTTTTGCTGCATCTGGGCCAGGATGGCTTGCCATCATTGAGGGAACAATGAATTCTAAATTATATCAGAGAATTCTAAAGGAAAATATCAGGACATCTGTCCATGAACTGAATCTCAAGAGAAGGTGGGTCATGCAGCAAGACAACAACCCTAAGCACACAAGTCGTTCTACCATAGAATGGTTAAAGAAGAATAAAGTTAATGTTTTGGAATGGCCAAGTCAAAGTCCTGACCTTAATCCAATCGAAATGTTGTGGAAGGACCTGAAGCGAGCAGTTAGTGAGGGGAAAACCCACCAACATCCCCGAGTTGAAAGCTGTTCTGTACGGAGGAGAATTGGGCAAAATTCCTCCAGGCCGGTGTGCGGACTGATCAACAGTTACAGGGAAACGTTAGGTGCAGTTATTTCTGCCACAGGGGGGTCACACCCAGAACTGAAAAAAGCAAGGTTCACATACTTTTTCCACTCACTAATGTTGTAATACTGGATCCATTTTCTCAATACATAAGACCCAGTATAATTTTTTGTCTCATTTGTTTAACTGGGTTCTCTTCATCTACTTTTAGGACTTGTGTGAAAATCTGATGATGTTTTAGGTCATATTTATGCAGAAATATAGAAAATCCTAAAGGGTTCACAAACTTTCAAGCACCACTGTATCCTCTACTTTTAAACTCCTACCGGACATACAGTATTCTGCCCATTCTTTATTTAAGTTTTAGTGGTAACTCTGTTCTTTAATGGTCAGGACCCCCACAGGGCCAAAAGAGATCAGGTGCTATCTCAGTACTGCAGTGACACTAGTGTGGTGGTGGTGTGTTAGTGTGTACTGCACTGGTATGAGTGGATTAGACATTGCAGTGCTGCTAGAGTTTTAAACCACCTCAGTGTCATTGCTGGACTGAAAATAACTGATAACCATGTCCGCCACCATGCTGCCCCATATTTAAAAGAAAATGATTATTTTTGCGATGGTTTCGATGTCCGTTCCTAATAATTCAGTAAGCTACAGACATATCTGGTATAATTCACTATGAGGAGTTACTGGAATAATGTCTATTTCATAGATCCATAACTATAACATTTGCAGCACATTTTAAGTTTTTATTTTCCAATTACAAAAATACAACCAACAATATCTGCTGTATTTACCACTTGTGTGTATACGTAACAGATTTTAAATACATTTTCTTAAAACAAAGTGTTACCAGATTTAAGCCACATGTCACTGTTGTTGGATTAGGTCTTGCACGAGATCTGAGGGTTAGGTCTCTTAGGTCTATATATAGGCTAATAATTTGTCCATTAAGACAGGTTTTAAAGCAATAATTATTCCAGGCACGAAATGGTGTTTGCAGCTGTTCAGATTTCCTCTTCAGGGTCTTAATTTTATAGCTTCCAGTGCAGGGGTAGCTCTCACCTCACTGAAGTGTTTACAGAGCTATAATTCAGACATTATCACAGTGGAAAAGTCTTTGGATTGTCCTCAAACATTAGCAGGTAAGGAAATGTCAGCTTAGTCTGTAATGTAAAAAAAGACTCACAACAAAATGCATACAGAGAAACACCACTGATATGATATGACTTCCAGAAAGCTTGCTCGTGGCGCCATCTTTCACAAAGCTACACGTTTAAGGCTTTATACAGTGGATTTGGTTCAGTTCATTG
Source organism: Ancistrus triradiatus (assembly GCA_025084515.1). Lineage (NCBI taxonomy): Eukaryota > Metazoa > Chordata > Actinopteri > Siluriformes > Loricariidae > Ancistrus > Ancistrus triradiatus. The sequence continues at coordinate 4,284 of JAJAGP010002281.1, read as the reverse complement.
AGCTTCCATAACCTGAATAATGTCTGTGAGTTGCATTGCTGCTCTCCACTGCTTTAGTCTTCCTCCGCAATGCTAAGGTCACTTTTGAACACTAGGAGTAAGAAAAAAATACAGACACTGAGTAAGTGTACATACAGTATTCAAGCATCAAAGCTCACCTTCTTCCTGTTGAACACAGGAGTGTAGAGGTAAGATGTCTATGTTCCAATTGCCATTCGATGTAATTGGTCACTAGTTTAGTGATTCAGCTAGTCATGTAGGAGAATAAAATACCCTTGGGAATTTGAATAACAGACTATTGGATTAAAAAAAAACATACCAACTGATAATTGCTAAAACCAACAGCGATTAAGATACTCTGACCTCTGAAAATCTTCAACTGATGAGTCCATAAGCAAAGCCCTTAACCTACAGTCAACCAACCAATCAATCAATCAATCAATCAATCATTTTACACAACCAAAAATCCTGGGCTGCATTCTTTTAAAACGCAGATAAGTATTTTAGTTGGATAAAATCTTGACTAGGTTCTTTTAAAAAGTGGACCAAGATTTGGGTAAAACCTGCACTGGACTTTTACAAAAAGCAGATCTGGATTTTGATTGGATAAAACCAGAATTGGACTTTTATAAAAAGCAGATTGAGATTTTGGTTGGGTAAAACCTGTACTGAAATTTTACAGAAAACGGATCAGGATTTTGATTTGGCAAAATCTGGACTAGATTTTGGTTGGGTAAAACATGGACTGGAATTTTACAAAAACTGGATTGGATTTTGTTTTAGTAAAAACCTGGCCTGGACTTTTACAAAATTGGATCGGATTTTGATTGAGTAAAACCTGGACTGGATTTCTACAAAAAGCGAATCTGGTTCTGGTAAAATGTAGACTGGACTTTTGCAAAAATTGGATCTGGATTTTGGTTGGGTAAAGCCTGGACAGAAATTGTAAAACAACTAGATCTGGATTTTGGTTGGGTAAAACCTGGACTGGAATTTTACAAAAAATGGACTGGGATTTTGGCTGTGTGAAATCTGGGTTTGGGATTTTGGATGGGTAAAACCGTGACTCGAATTTTGCAAAAAATAAATCAGGATTTTTGATGGGTCTGGACTTCTACAAAAACTGGATCGGATTTTGTTTCACTAAAAATCTGGCCTGGACTTTTACAAAAAGTGGATCAAGATTGTGGTTGGGTAAAATCTGCATTGGAATTTTACAAACAGCTGATCAGAAGTTTGGTTGGGTAAAACCTGGACTGGACATTATAAAAAGCGGATTGGGATTTTAGACGGGTAAAACCTGGACTGGAATTTTATGAAAAGTGGAGCGAGATTTGTTTGGTAAAACATGGCCTGGACATTTACAAAAACTGGATCAGGTTTGCGGTTGGGTAAAACCTGGACTGGATTTTTATGAAAAGCGGATCAGATTTTGGTTGGACAAAACTTCGAATGGAATCTTACACAAAGCGCATCAGGATTTTGCTTGGGTAAAATCTGGACTAGATCCTCACAAAAAGCAGATCTGGATCTTTAAAAATAAATCAGGGATTTGGTTGGGGTAAAATCTAACTGGATTATGTTAAAAAAGTTGCTCAAGATGATGGTTGATTATAATTGAACTTGACTTGGATAAGGATTTTTGTTGGGTAAACCTGGACTTGTCTTTTACAAAAAGTGGATCTGGATTTTGGTTGGGTAAAATCTGGACTGGATTCCTTGTAAATCAGAATTTTAGTTGGGTAAAACCTAGACAAGAGTTTTACAAAAAATGGATCAGGATTTGGTTTAGTAAAAGATGGACTGGATTTATGTAAACCTGGATATGTAATTTGGGTGGGTCAAATATGGGCTTAAAATATAAGTACTGATAAACCATCTAGAGAGACCACAGCAACCAACCTGTATACCATAGCAACCACCTTTCAGCACATTAAACACACTGGACACTTTAGCAACTGCTTAGAAACATCTTAGCAACCCTCCAATATACCATAAAAACAACTTAGCCGCCATCTTTGATACTTTGGTAATCACATAGCAACACCCTAGCAACCACCAAAACTACCATAGCAGTGACCAAGCAACACCTTATCAAGCACCTGGGATACCTTATAAACCATCTAGCAACACCTTAACAACCACATAGCAACAGCCCTACCACTTAGCAACCACGTTGCAATTATTAGCTGGCGTAGTCAAGACAAATTAAAGTTTGTTCACAAACTTTCCCTTTCTAGTTTTATAGACTTGTTTTATGGTTATTTATGATGGATGTTATATTGTATTATTCAGTAGGTCATTGTTGTGGATGTAATCAAAGCTTGTTTTGATCTGAAATAAATTAAGGTATTTAAAGGAGATACAATGTATAAAGTGGCAACAAAGTGTAATACAGTGATGAGGTGCCAACACTTTAGACTAAAGTGTGGCGAAATGGCAATTGAGTATAATAAAGAAGGTGACAGTTGAAAATTTAAAGGTCAACACTGTGACATCATCACCCAAACATTCCACCATTCATTTCCTATGGGAAAAAATGGCTGCCTAAACAAAGTTTTTACGAAAACCATGTCAGTTCACTTACAAAAGCACAAGCACGTTCTTCGCGTATAGGACCTACGATCCTCCATAATTTTGTGCAAGTAGCTCTAAAGATGTAGGAGCCGAAAGTGTTTAAATCTTTGATTTCCCTCCAATATACCATAAAACAACTTAGCAATATATCTTAAATACTTTAGTAACCACATAGCAACACCCTAGCTACCAATAAAACTACCACAGCAGGGACCAAGCAACACCTTAGCAGCCACCTGGGATAACTTATGAACCACCTATCAACACCTTAGAAACCACACAGCAACAAGTTAGCAACTAATTGTAATTATTTGTAGATTACTAATAGTGGTTAACAAAAACAGAGAGAGGACGGGGATGTGTGGGTACTTGAGATATGTGACAAAGTGACAGTTTAAACATCAGCACTCGACCGAACATTTTGCCCTTCATTTCCTATTAAAAAAAGTTCTTTAAACAAAGTGTTTAAAGGAGATCAGACTGATCAGATTGGCCTGTCAGATAGCTTAGACAAGCACAAGCACACTATTTGGGTACAGGAATGTATGATCCTGCAAAGTTTTGTGCAAGTAGCTCAAAAGCGGTAGGAGAAGAAAGAATTTCATTTTTGATTGCGGAAAGGGTAAGAATAAGAATAAGAATAAGATCTAGAAAGGGAAAGTTTGGGAACAAACGTTAATGAACTGGCATGACAAAACCAGATAAAAGTGGCTATGTAGTTGCTAGGTTGTTAGGCTCCTGATACATGGTTGCTTTGTGGTTGCTAGGCTGTTGCTACATGGTTAGTTGTTTCTAAGCTGTTGTAAGGTAAATTTAAAAAGACATTCAGCTGTCCATATATTTGCCTTTTTGCTTTCCAGATACTTATGTTTAAAGGTTATTTAGCTGTTCAGATATTTATGGCTAAGTTTCATAGTTGTCCAGACATGTATGGTTAAAGGTCATTTGAATGCCTAGATAGTTGTGACTAAAGATCTTTAGCTTTCCAGATATTAAAGGTAAACTGTCATTAAGCTGTCTAGATGTAAATGTGGCTAATAATCATTAGCTGTCATGATATTTATGGCTATATGGTAATTCCATGGTTAACTGAAGATTATGAATACTGGTTAACAGAAATAAAGAGAAGAAGTATGTATGTGGCTGCTTGGGGAAATTTCAATGTCAACAGTCACCCGAACATTCAGCCGGTCAATTCCTATGAGAGCAAAAAACACTGTTTAAACAAACTTTTTATGAAAACCTTACCTCAGATTGCTTAGAAAAGCACAAGCATACTATTCGAATATAGGATCTACAGTCCTGAAATGTTTTGTGCATGCAGTTTGAAACCTGTAGGAAAAGAAAGCGCTGAAATTTTTGATTGACGAAGAACAATACTTTGGCTTTAACAAGCCAAATTAATAAAATACTTTATATTACTATACTTTATATAAAATATTTTACTTAAAATATCAAAATAATCCAAACTAATTAATTATCTATTAACAATTTTAAGCTAAGCTCTCAGAACAAACAAATGAACAGTACAATCATTCACATTCTGCATTAGTCAGTGCCAACATTTATCAAAATGGCTGTACACAAAGTTCTACCCTTCAAGAAAAAAGGGTCATCAATATGATCGGAATGATTACTTAAACCAAAGTCCATCCTTCGATCTTCTATTGTGAATTGATCTATAGCTACCTGTCCTGTTTCAGTGTC